>JAIZAY010000386.1:0-51592 GCA_029531755.1 Holothuria leucospilota
ACAAACCCACAAGCACGCTATAAGGTTTTATGCACAATTGCAATAAATAGTACAGCTATCACACAGTGATACAAGTTGAGCACGGCAAAAAGACGAGAGCGAAACGAAAACACGTCTGCTCTCGTCGAAGAACTGAACTGAACTGAACTGAACTGAACTGAACCTGAAGGGTAAACGAAACGATTTATAACTGTTACCTTCCCCCAACAGACTAATGTAGCGATCGCCAAGGTCCTTCAACCTGGCCTCCACCAGGTCCACTTTCTCATTCCAGGTAAGTGACTCGGGTGAAACCGTGGAACCCAGAACCATGAATAAGACATTGATTAATTTATGGGCGTCGTCCCTACCCATGATGCCGCGAAGAGGCATTGTTGTGTTTCGACCGCTCCACTTACCTAGAAAACGGAGTCCTTTGGTCTTGGTGGGGTTCAGTCTGGCACCTGTCGCTGCCTTTGAAAAGTAGACAGCGTGCAAGTAAGGGCTCTGAAGGAAGTCTAGTGTCGGAGAGCTACGTATGTGACGGTTCGTCGACATACTGGAGGCACTTGACTTTACTCCACCAGGTATGTGAAATGGTCGAAACAAAGGTGTGCCCACCTGGAAGGCTCTTGCAAGGGATTCACTAAACAATACATAGAGAGTAAGGAGGTGACAGGGGACACCCCTGCCGTACCCCACGTTTGACTCTGAAGGGGTCCGACGGTAGGCCATTAACGAATAACCCGACTATACACACTATTTATACAGTAAAGAGGTCCATTTAACAAAAACTGGATTCCAAACAAAACTTCTTCAAGAATTTTTAAAAGAGGAACCCGTTGAGATTCAACCATATCGAAGGCCTTCCTCCTGATCGAGGGAGACAAGTGCACATGGAAGATCAGCGGTCCATCACATATTCAACCTAAGTTCCCGCATCAACTAAAAGGTTCTGCTGAATACTGTGTCCCCGCACGACCGCACATGTCCTGGTAAAGAACCTACAAGATCCGGCATGACCGTGCCCTAGCCTGTTACAAAGGGCTTTCCGCCCAGAATCCTTGTAGTCTACATTTAACAAGGTAATTGGTCGCTTGTTTTTCGTTCTAGGGGGGGTCATCCAGACTTTGGTAACAATGTTATAACGCCTGTGCGCTGCGAGGGACTCAGAAGAGCCAGCAAGGAAGGCAGAGGCGGACAATACATCACGTGAGATTTCCGTGTGTCCGACGGTACCCCAGAAGCGTTTGTAGAATTCTACTGGGACACCGTCGGACCCAGGCGCCTTTCATCTTCGCCACCGCCTTTCAGAGCTCGTCGACAGTCAGGGGAGAACCAAGTCCATCATTCTGCTCCTTAGATGGGGTCTTGTCAATATTATCTAAAAGGGAGTCTTGAAGGCCTTCATCGACATCTGCCCGCGTATAAAGCTGTTCATAGAAGGTCTTAAATACTTCCACGATGTCGAGAGGGTCCTTCTGTACTGTACCGTGGACGTCACGGACCGCGCAATTTTTGATCAAGGTACTGCTGGATTGCGTGAAGTGCGGAGGAGTCCCCGTCCCTCTCCCTAAAGCAGAGCGAGAGGAACTCCTCCCTTTTTCGACGAGCTCTTGCTACACAGTATTCAACTGTAAACTGTTTGATGCGGAACTTTACGTCGTCCCACCGCTCTAAATCTGTTGAGAAGGCCGGCCTCAATGTTCGCCACTCTTCGTACCTGGCTTTAAACTGTTCGCTATAGTCAGCCTCCGTTAGAATATCTGTGTTCATTTTCCAGAACCCCCTCCCTGTTGGCCATGACTCTGGAGGCTGAAAGGAGACAGTAACTGCATCATGATCCGAAATTGGACATGTCACAGGGCTTTTTAAGTACGTAGAAACAGGCACTGGCAAACCAAAGAAAAATCCCAAACCCAAACAAAATCATGACGGGTCACAAACATAAATGCCAAACAAACTACACACACCGTGCAACAGGGAACAAAAGAGTCTTTGCCACTACTGAACTCCAGTAACTGCCACTGCAGCCAACCCCAAAACAACTCCCACAACCACATACCACCCAAACAAATTCCGCCCACACGCCCAAAGGAAACCACGCCCGAAGGCAACTCTACACCCCACTGGAACAACACGCACTAGGCAACACTACGCCCCAAAGGCAACACTACGCCCGAAGGCAACACCACGCCCGAAGGCAACACTACGCCCAAAGGCAACACTACGCCCGAAGGCAACACTACGCCCCAAAGGCAACACTACGCCCGACAACGTCAACACCTACGCCCAAATGCCTAAACACCGGACGCCCGAAGTCAACACCACGCCCAAAGGCAACACCACGCCCAAAAGGCAACACCACGCCGCAAGTCCAACAACACCTACTCCCAAGGCAACCACCACGACCCGAATGCAACACTAAACGCTCCCCAAGAGGCAACACACTACGCCCGAAGGCAACACTACGCCCAAAGGCAACACTACGCCCAAAGGCAACAGCACTTAAAAAGCACCAGGGCAAATACAGGTGCACCTTGCCCAAGGGTGCCCCGAAGGCAGTTGTGGCAAAGGGTAACCTCATTATCCCCACGCTTTAACAAGCTCCACAACCGGATGCAGTTTAACGTCCTACCCAGGACCAACTGGGCATGTCACATGTCACAACTTCACAGTCACTCGGTGATAGTGCAGGTGGAGAGTACACCCGGTGCAACCTTGAGGCATCCGTGCCATCAGGGCGGTGCCAAGTGAACACGGACAAGCCGGGATGTTGTGCTCTCCAGACATCAACCATGTCATGATTCTTAACGAACATGTCCAATTCCGACGTGCCGACACCACAGCCCGAAGACGTACATGTGGACATTCGGTCAAGCTGTGTGTCGGGGACGCAGTTAAAGTCTCCGGCCAGGATACACGGAGCACTGCCAGGAACGAAGGATGGCAGGGTAATGAAAAAGTCCCTTCTGTCTGTTATGATGTGTATTGCTTCTCTGACTGGACTAGGCTGGTCATACTCACATTGGTAATTTGCTACCATCGGTTAGTTAGACTGGATTTAACGACACATCAACACGAATGTGTTATGTAGTGTCAGCTAGATAGAACAGGGTAAAGGAAGGGTAAAACTAAAAAAGAATTAAAACATTGAGCAAAATCCTAAAGTCTTGACAAAAGCAAATGGGGGGCTCATGTCAAAATTTCCTGTAAAGACCACTTTCTTTGATAAAATCCAAGATGAGAGTGGGGTCCGTGTGTTCAAACAATGTTTTCAGGTCTGGTACAGTGTAATATTTCTGACGAATATGGGATTATTCATAGCAGTCGACGAGTATGTGACTGACGGTGACATCGCAATCACAGGGGATACAATATGGTCTCTCTTCCCCGTGGAGCAAATAAGCATGTGTTAGGTAAGTGTGACCGATTCGTGCCCTAGTCAGTACCAAATCATCTCTCCGTTTTCTAGGGGTTCCATTACCCACAGATCCGACCGTTGGTTTGACCTGGTATAATTTGTTCTCTGGGAAAGAATCCCACAGTTCCTGCCATTTTGATTTTATATAGCCGTTGATGTTAGGACGGTAATCAGTGTGGGGTACGTGGAGGTTGGTAATGTCCATCTGTAGGGCTTCCTTAGCTAGCGTGTCTACCTTTTCATTTCCGTGTATGCCCACGTGACTCGGAACCCACGCGAGCACAACTGACTTCTGCAGTCTCACCAAATTGGAGTAAGCTTCCCGGAGAGCTATTACACAAGGGTGTTTTTGCTCATGGCCGTGAAGAGCTAAAAGGCTGGATAGCGAGTCTGTGAACACAATGAACTGGCGGTCGTGCGAGGTTTCGATCAGCTCGAATGCCATCTTAAGTGCCTGGAGTTCGGCAGTAAATATTGATGCATCATCCGGTAGTGTGACTTGCAAAAATGCATCTCGGCTTGTCGCCGCAGCTGCAACCCTGTTCGTACCTTTGGAACCATCGGTATAGATGGCATGATAACGATGGTACTTTTGTCTCAGTTCGTTAAAGCTGGCACGATACACCAGTTCATTTGTTGAGTTCTTTGGATACTTCCTCAAACTAAGGTCAATAACTGGCTCGACTATGTCCAGGGAGAAGTGATGCCAAAGGTGAACTGTGCTACGGAGTCGGGGCTTGTACACACCTGTGGTAAAGCTCCACCAACGCGAATAGCAAATGGACGGATAGCTGATGGTTTCCTCATATATATGTCACTAAACTTATGGTTGAAGGCCGTCTCAAAGGTCGGGTTTTGTCTATGACTCCTCAGTTTGAGGGCAAACTGGAGTGACAACTTTTTCCATCTTATATGGAGGGGTGGCTCGTTCTACCATCGGGTGCAGGGTCACCTGGGCAATGTACCAGTGTAAACTTTGCACCTCGTGTTGCAGAGCACAGGAGTAGTTGTTTGCAAAGTCCATAACAATAACTACGGATTTCTCAGGAGGATTTTTGCAGAGGGAATAGTACTGCCCCTGCTGTTTGGTTTCAAATACGGTGCAAGTCCTTCCCCTTAGTCGCCTCTTACGACAAGCGGGAAATACCGTGGGCATATTCTACAACTCCCAGCCCACAGGGGTCCCAACCAGATGTTCCCCACACTAAGTTCCTAGGCCTAATACTCGACAGTAAGCTCAACTTCAAAGCCCATATCGACCATCTGAGGCAGAAGTGCCAAGGAGCTCTAAACCTGTTAAAGGTCGTCTCAAAGATGGACTGGGGCGCTGACCGTCCTGTTTTGCTTCGCCTCTACAGATCACTTGTTAGGTCCAAACTTGATTATGGTTGTGTTGTTTACAGTTCAGCACGTTAGTCATACCTCAGAAAACTGCTCCCTATCCATAACCAAGGTCTTCGAATCTGTCTGGGAGCTTTTCGTACGTCTCCGACGCAGAGTATCTGCATCGAAGCGAACGAACCACCCCTTCAGATCAGATGGGAGAAATTGTCACTCCAATTTGCCATGAAACTGAGGAGCCATAGACACAATCCGACCTTTGAGACGGCCTTCAACCATAGGTTTAGTCGCACTTACCTCGCAAAACCAACAGTTATACCCCCATTTGCTACTCGCGTTAAGGAAGCACTATCAAAGGTGTGTACCAACCCCGATTTCGTAGCGCAGTTTACCTTCCCCATCACTCCTCCCTGGAAGTTTGTCGAGCCAGTTATTGACCTTAGTTTGAGGAATTATCTAAAGAACTCAACAAATGAACTGGTGTACCGTGCCATATTTAGTGAGCTGAGACATAAGTACCGTCGTTATCATGCAATCTATACCGACGATTCCAAAGCGACGAACAGGGTTGCAGCCGCAGCGACAGGCCGAGATGCATTCTTACAAGTCAGACTACCGGATGATGCATCAATTTTTACTGCCGAACTCCAGGCACTTAAGATGGCATTCGATCTGATCGAAACCTCGGGCAGCCAACAGTTCATTGTATTCACAGGCTCCCTATCCAGCCTTTTAGCACTTAGAGGCCATGAGCAAAAACACCCTTGTATAACTCTCCGTGAAGCTTACTCCAATTTGGTGAGACTGCAGAAATCGTGCTTGCGTGGGTTCCGAGTCACGTGGGCATACGGGGAAATGAAAAGGCCGACGCACTAGCTAAAGAAGCCCTACAGATGGACGTTACCAACCTCTACATCCCCCACACTGATTATCGTCCAAATATAAACTGCTACATAAAATCCAAATGGCAGGAACTGTGGGATTCTTTCCCCGAGAACAAATTGTACCGAGTTAAACCGACGGTCGAGACTAAGAGTAATGCAGTCCCCAGAAAGCGACGAGACGATTTAGTTCTGACCAGAGCTCGTATCGGTCACACTTACCTTACCCATTCCTACTTACTTCATGGTGATGAGAGACCATATTGTATCCCATGTGATTGTGCTGTCACCGCCAGTCATATTCTCGTAGACTGTTGTGAATACTCTCATATTCGTGACTAACCCACAAATACATCCTTGTTTCATAGCTACAGGATGGAACTTCTGATAATGGGGTATACCAGACTGGTCAAGTATGTGATAGATAGTAGTAAGTGGCTACTACTATCTGTTTCCTCAAAAGAGTCGATCATCACTGCAACCGAAGGGGCAACCTTTTTCCCTACAGCAATGATTTTCTCCACAAATCCATCCCATTTGGTAATAAAGTTATCCTCCAAACATCAGTCTGAACTCTTCGTTAGTCTGGAATAACAAAGTGTATAATTTTCTGAAACCTCAGGTGCTTCCTTTTACACGCTAAGCACAAAAGACACGTTTCTCATTGAGCTTATTAAGTGGAGAAGGATGAAACTTGCTGGTCACTGCCATCGTAGCAAGCAGGAGGTAATCTCTCAGCTGCTATTCTGGTTTTAATCCTATGGCAATGGAGGGCTACTGCCTAAAACTTTCATTCAACAAGTGAAAGAGTACACTGGGCTTGACAACATTCACGCCATTGAGCCTGCTATGAATGACAGATGTGTCTATCAGTGAATACAAAACACACATGTGTTAAGAAGTCCAAACCTACAAATCTCACAGAAAACTTAACATTTATTGGTGTAAGCATGTCTTCCAACGACCCATACACCCTTATTTTTGGTGGTGCAGACAGTTTTATGCACCTTAAAATGAAAATCACAATGTTGCCACCATTAATATTATATGATACATTTTAGACTGCAATCATGATAAAGTAAATAGTTTGATATGACTTCAAAAAAATATCGCGCAGGGTCATATTCACTTTCCTGACCATATATTGATAATAGTAAATCAGACATAGGTCAAAGTATTTCTACACTTTGGATTTCTTTGTGGGGAGACGAATGGAAGTACATGCATTATTAGTGAAGGGTCCATCAAAAGACAACTAATAGTTTTTCATGGTGAATCTTAAAAAAAAAATAACTCACTAAGTTTGGCATGTCCTGGAATCTGGGGAATTTGCTAATGATGGCTGTGATTGTCAAGTCCCCCTTCTCCATCAACTGCCTCCTGTACTTGTGGGTATCTTTAAACAACTGTAGATGTTTAGCCGGATCATTTGTAGGGGGGGAATGTTTCATCCAATACATCTTACGCCGTGGTCACACATACCGTGTCGGCAGATAGAATTGTGTGTGTCGGTCTACCGACAGAATCGGCGGGCCACAAAAGTCTGCAAATGCGGGCTCTGATCGGACGAGTAATCTCGTTGTCGGGCTGTGGGAACAGCAAAACAGTGGGGTCGGCCGAAAACCCTTGCGTGTACATGCGTGTTAACATCGCACATGTGCATAGCATATCTGTCAAGATGGCCAGCGTGTGGCGTGATGGCCAAACCATGAAAATGATAGAAATGTTACAGGCTAGGCGAATTCTGTATACAACACGCAGCATCCCAAATGTCATGACCGGAATATGAAAAGGCCGAAGTTGGCTCAGAGGGTAGGTGTAGGTTATCACTGTCAGGCTGGTATTGACTACAGGTCGACCTAGCTTACACTTACTTATCACTAGTAGTACTAGGGAAAAGTGTATAACGCTAGTGACGACCTGTGGTATAGACTGGATGTTTCCGCCCCTAACTTGAGGAGGAAAATAACGTTTTTGGGAAAAAGTTCTTACATGCATATTTTTTTTCTCTTCAATTGTAGGAAATTTCAAGTCCCAAAAAATGACGAAAATGTGGAGTAAAGTTTGTTATAGGTGCTTTTTAAGTACGTAGAAACGGGCACTGAGAAACAAAGGGCGAGAACCCAAACCGGACCAGGCAAAAACGCAACAGCAAACTATTTACATGCACCTGCAAACAAAAAATTATACTATGTAGAAAGGACATAGGTAGGACTGGGTAGGACTTTAAACTGCATCCGGTTGTGGAGTTTGTTTAAACGTGGGAGTAATGAGGTTACCCTTTGCCACAACTGCCTCCGGGGCACCCTTGGGCAAGGTGCACTTGTATTTGCCCTGTGCTTTTTACGTGTTGTTGCCTTCGGGCGTGAAGTTGCCTTCGGGCGTGAAGTTGCCTTCGGGCGTGTTGTGTTGCCTTCGGGCGTTGTTGCTTTCGGACGTTTCTTGTTGCCTTGTGGGGGGGGGGGGGGGGGGTGGGGGGGGGGGGGGGGGGGGCTTTTTAAGTGCATCGAAACGGCACATACAAACAAAAACAAAAACTCAAACCGGATCGGGCAGAAACATAAATGCAAACTATTTACAAACAACTAAATCAAACAGAAAATTATGTTCATTACAGTAATTGAACTATATGTGCTTTTTAAGTGCATCGAAACGGCACATACAAACAAAAAACAAAAACTCAAACCGGATCGGACAGGAACATAAAGGCAAAACTATCCACACACCACCAAATCAAACAGAAAATTATGTTCATTACAACAATAGAACCACACACACACTGGCAATCCAATACCCCACAAACCAACCTCCCCCCGGCCACCCTAAACCAATATTACTACATACCGCCAACGAAAGACAACACCAGACCAAACCACCACCCAACAACAACCAAAAAACCAAAACACCAGACCAAACAATCATCACAAACTGCCCCAAGGGGCCACGAGGGGTCCGGGCGGGGTCCACCTGCCACGAGGGGTCCGGGGTGGAGTCAACTTGCTATATTTACAGTATGTACACTATATACACTATTTACACAAAAACAAAAAACTGAACAAAACTGGGCCAAAATACAGGCGCACCTTGCCCAAGGGTGTCCCGGAGGCAGTTGTGGCAAAGGGTAACCTCATTATCCCCACGCTTTAACAAGCTCCACAACCGGATGCAGTTTAACGTCCTACCCAGGACGTTGCCTTGTCCTACGTTTCTTCTTGTCCTACCCAGCCTACAGGGTAGGCTGGGGGTGTCGTATATGTTGGCCACAGAAATTTTGTTTGCTAGCTTAGTGTAACTTTGTAAATGATTGTAAGTAGTTTATGGTTGTGTTCTTGCCGGTCCGGATTTGGTTCTTCCTGTTTGATAGTGTCCGTTTCCATGCACTTAAAAAGCAAACTATGTACAAAGGACTATATACAAAGGTGTGCGTTTTACGTACATACAAACAGGCACGCAGACACAAAAGAACTCAAACCGGGCCGGACAAAAACATAACAGTGAACTATTTACAAAATTCCCCACACTGCGGTAGCAAACAAAATTTCTGTGTTAACTATGTATAAAACCACCCAGAACCCAAGCCAGTCACACTGGACTATTTACAATCTCACAAGGCAAACTATTTACATACCCATTTACATCAACAGATTGTGTGCTTTTTAAGTGCATCGAAACGGCACATACAAACAAAAACAAAAACTCAAACCGGATCGGGCAGAAACATAAACGCAAACTTTTTACAAACAACTAAATCAAACAGAAAATTATGTTCATTACAGTAATAGAACTATATGTACAGATACTTACATACACATATATACATATTTACAACATATTTACAACCAAGCACCTCACAAGCCACCCACATACAAACACAGCCCCATTTACAAATTACAGTAGTTCCATATTTACAAACAAAATCACTATTTACAAGTTGACTACCACCCGGCCCGCCCTCACCGAAACAAGCGGACCCCACCGCCTACCGAATGCCGATCTTGGCAAACGGACGAAGTCCGACTCCACCCTCAGCTTAACCTCCGCCCTCACCGACGCCAGGACGACATCAGCAGGCCTCCCCACCCCCCTAAAAACAATGTTACATCGGTCTCTCCATAAGGCTAGCTTTGTGGAGGCCGAAACAAAGGTAAGTATGTCCTGAACACTTGTATTGCATGGCGGAGGTGAAAGACCATACAAAGCATAGTCCTGGCTGACAGCCCAGGTGTTACACAACGTTAGGCGGTCAGTCAGGACTTGAAACCATTCCCAGAATAGAGCCACATAGTTCACACTGCCAAAAAACCATGTGACACACTCTCCCACTTTGTGCATCTTGTGCGGGGGCAATACCATCTCCAAGACGCCACCGAAGGCGCTTGAGATTAGTTACAATGGCGTCATGTGCGATTCGCCACAACAGGTCTCGCCTGCGGTAATCTAATGATCTGCTGTGGACTACACGCCACACTTCCGGCCCTGAAGCAAAGTGGTTGGGTTTGGACCTGGCCAACCAATTCATCAAAAACAGCCCGGTATAGGTCCCTTGCACTTGACTGTGAAACATCCCCCACTGTTGACATAATACGGAGCGTTTTCCCCTCATTTGACTGTATGCCCCCGTGGGTCTCCAGCTGTGGGGTTCACTGTTTTACTAAACAGGGAGGGAAAAGAACCGACGGAATGATATCCCCCCAATAACGGACAAAATAGACAAAAGGCATTCTGCTGTCCACAGCACTGTAACACACACTTGGTCAGGAGAAAACGGAGCTTGGGAAGGAAAATGCACAAGGCCCAACCCTCCGCGCCTAAGATCCTGGTATACCACCCTCTTCTAACCAGCTCCGTCCCCCCTGACCATAAAAAACTAAACACAGCCCTCTCGAGTCGCACCAAGACACGCTCTGGAGCAGCCAGAACAGTGCCCGGATACCACAAGAGAGGGTAAATAAAACGATTGATAACTGTTTACCTTTCCCAACAGCTAATGTGGCGATCGCCGAAGTCCTTCAACCTAGCCACCACTAGGTCCACTTTCTCATTCCAGGTAAGTAACTCGGGTGAACCATAACCAAACCATATACCATTGATCTTTATGGCGTCGTCTACCCATGATGCCGCAAAGGGCAGTTTTTTCGACCGCCACTTACCTAGACGGAGTCCTTTGGTCTTAGTGGGTTCAGTCTGGCACTGTGGCTCTTTGAAAGTTAGACAACGTGCCAGTAAGGGCCCTGAAGGAAGCTAGGTCGGAGATTACGCATGTGACATCGTCAGCATACTGAAGGCACTTAACTTCAGCACCACCAGGTATGTGAAATGGTCGAAACAAAGGCTCAACTTGGAAGGCTCTTGCAAGGGATTCACTCAACAATACATAGGTAGTAGAGGTGACAGGGGACACCCCTGCCGTACCCCACGATTAACTCTGAAGGGGTCCGACGGTAGTCAATTGACGATAACCCGACTGTATACTCTATTATAAAATAGGGAGGACCATTTAACAAAAACTGGATTCAAACTAAACATCTGCAAAATTTAAAAGAGGAATCAGAGAACAACAATGTCGAAGGGCGCCTTTCCTGATCGAGGGAGACAAGCGCACATGGGAGATCACGGTCCATCACGTATTCAACTAAGTCCCGCACCAACCAGGTTCTGCTGAATACTGTGTCCCCGCACCGCACATGTCTGAAAGGACCTACAAGATCTGGCATAACTGTGCCTAGCCTGTTACAAAGGGCTTTCGCTAGAATCTTGTAGTCTACATTTAACAGGGTGATTGGCCGTTTATTTTTCGGTTCTAGGGGGTCTCCTGACTTGGGCAACAAAGTTATCACGCCTGTGCGCTGCGAGGGGCTCAATGAGCCAGCAAGGAAAGCAGAGACGAATACATCGCGGAGATCGTGTCCAACGGTACCCCAGAAGCGTTTATAGAATTCCATCGGAATACCGTCGGACCCAGGCGCCTTTCCGCCTTTCATCTTCGCCACTGCCTTCCAGAGCTCGTCAACAGTCAACGGGGAACCAAGTTCATCGTTCTGATCTCTAGATGGGGTCTTATCAATATTATCTAACAGGGTTTTTTGAAGGCCTTCATCGACATCTGCCTGAGTATATAGCTGCTCATAGAAGCTTTTAAATACTTCTACGATGTCGAGAGGGTCCTTCTGTACCACACCGTGGACGTCACGGACATCAACAGATTGTGCACGTTGAGTCTTTACAAGGCTTTTTTGGTAACTATGGGTGCTTCTGAACAAAACACCGGACGTAACATGAAACACAAGGGACAACTATATACACAGGCCAGCAACAAACTCCAATGTGGCCAACCCCACTATTTACAATACTAACAATGTGATGTGCTTTTCACATGCTTGTAGCCGGACGGACCTAATGTGGAACAACGGCAAACCTATTTACACTGAACTACCAAAGTTTGTAGCATGCATGAGCACAGATACAAACAGAACAGAAACCCAAAAGAAAACCGGGGCACAACGGTAAAACCATTCACACCACATACTCTGGCTGGGACCTTATCTTTTTAATCCGTGGGCTCGGTACGGGCTTCCCAGAGTGATGGGTTCCCCTGTCTAACACCTCGCCCGAGGCCGACCTCTTTAGTGCAGGTTCTGGCCGCTCCCCCTAACACAAATCAAAAGGTGGATCCTTTGGAGGAGGCACTGAGGCAGGCTCCCCGCCATCCGACATTGACGAGTCTGAGGACAGATCGAGGTCCTCCTCTACTGTCGTTATTTCAACCTGACTGGGTGCCGTTGCTAAGGATGGCGGAGAGTCTACCTCAGGAGTTCCGGTACCCCCCTCACACTGCTTAGAGGCAAGGAAGTCCTGTTCCACCTCATGTGCCGCCTCCTCTAATTCCTAAATTGAATATTGTGGATGGATGTCCCTCACCAGTTCCATACAGAACTGTCTCTTGCCATTAAATATAACATAAGATAACAGGTTAAAGGGCAAAGGAGGGCTAAGGCCCCATAAGATGCCCTGAAGTCCATACAACCTTAACTGAAAACAAAGAACCAACCAACACCAAACGAGCCCAGCACAATTAGATTCTACCACACTTATGGAAGAACTTGTCAATGTTAACCTTAAAGCAGTGCACAGATGTGGAGTTAACTACCCACTCAGGCAGACTATTCCACTCGTTAACAACTCTATGAAAAAAGCTGAACTTCCTAATGTCGAGCCTTGCAAAATTCTTAACTAGCTTCTTACAATGGCCTCGAACCCGAGAATTACATTGAACCTTTAAATAATTGCAAGAGGACAAAGGATTCCTTTCAGAGAGAAATTTGTACACCTGAAGCATGTCCCCCCTAATCCTTCTCACTCCAGGTGTAAGCCCAAGATGCTTAAGTCTAACATGATAAGGTAGGTGTCTCACCTCGGGTATAAGGCGAGTGGCTCTCCTCTGAACTTGCTCTAAAAGAAGCTTGTCCTTTTCATAGAAGGGACTCCAAGCCTAGGCTGCATAGTCGAGGTGGGGTCTTACCAACTGCTTATACAGATTTAGTACAATTTCTTTACTAAAACTACTGAAATTCCTCTTGATCAATCCAAGGACCCTATTAGCCCTAGCAGCAGCAGCTGCACACTGTCTAGATGGCTTTAAATCACCTGTAATAACTACACCCAGATCCTTCTCAAAAGTCACATCTCTCAGAATACTACCATTCATGTTATAATCATAGCTGAAATTTTTAGGACCAAAGTGAAGGACTTTGCACTTATCTGCATTAAAAGACATTTGCCAAGTCTGAGACCAGGAAAATAACCTATCCAAGTCTTTTTGCAGTAATGAGGCATCATCCTTATCACTAACCTTCCTATAGAGCTTAGTATCATCAGCGAACTTACTAATACTAGATGTGAGAGAGCTATCAATATCATTGATGAAAAGTGGAGATCTGCCATTGAGCCATGAATTTATCCAGTCAGCACAACTGCCCTTGATGCCTAACCTATGCAGTTTAACCATAAGCCTACCTAATGGAACTTTATCAAAGGCTTTTGAAAAATCAAGGTAAATGACATCAACACTGTGACCACAGTCAAGAGATAAGGAAACATCCTGAAGAAAGCTTAGTAAATTAGTAACACAAGATCTACTCGGTAAAAAACCATGCTGTGACAGATTGAGTAACCCATTATCTAAAAGATGTTTAAGCAAACAATCCTTGATTACAGATTCCATAACTTTGCACACAACACTGGTTAAACTGACCGGCCTATAATTGCAAGGCAAGCTCCGATCCCCCTTTTTGAAAATTGGAGTAACATTAGCAACCCGCCAGTCAGCAGGTACAAAGTTTGAATCCAGAAACTTCTGAAAAATAATGCAAAGAGGAACTGACAAAATCTCGGAGCATTCATGGAGAATGGCAGGATGGATCCCATCAGGCCCAGTGGCCTTACTAGCTTTTAAACTCTTCAACTTATTACAAACCAACTCTTCAGAGAAGACAACATCACTAACTAAAGAAGAATTATCAGAATCCCTAAAAGTCCCCAAAACAGATGATTCCTTGGTAAAAACAGATACGAAATAATCATTTAACAAATTAGCCATATCCTGATGATCAGTAACTAGTGTGCCTTCATTACCTTGGAGAGGCCCAACACCCTCCTTAACCTTCTGCTTAGACCTGACATAGGCATAAAAAGATTTTGGATTTACCTTAACCTCCCTGGCCAATTGCTTTTCAAACTTAGCTTTAGTGTCAATAACCAAATTTTTAACTAAGAGTTCCTGCTTCTTGTAGACTGCAAAGTTATCAGAATTCTTACTGACCCTATATCGACGCCAGCACTTACGTTTCTTCCTGGCTGCTCTAAGTACCTCTCTAGACATCCAGATTGGCCTATTTTTAACCACAGCTTTCTTGAGTGGGATACACAACTTTGTAGTGTCAGTAACTATATTACGAAAGACACTCCGTGCTTCAGCAGGACCTAAGTGAGACAAACGTGCAACCCAATCTATGGTAAGAAGCTCTTTAGCATGAGTAAAGTTAGCCTTGCTGAAATCTAAAACAGTTTTGTCACTACCTCGAAGTTTGCTGAAACAAAGTAACTCAAAACTTATGAGGTCATGGTCACTAGATCCTATCTTACCACCACTAGCTACATTTCTAACCATGTTTTCATCAGTACTTAGTACCAAATCCAGACAATTGTCCTCACGAGTGGGAAACAGAACATGCTGGGTAAAGAAACCATCAGACACTGCCTCAAGAAAATCCCTCCCATGTGACCCACTAGTACATGAATGCCAATCAATATCAGGAAAGTTGAAATCCCCAAACACAACTGCCCTTTTCGAAGAAACTATCCTAAAACTTTCGAACAAACTCTGATTATTATCAGCACAAGAATTTGGTGAACGATAAATAATACCAACAACTAAAGGAGTGCAAGACTCATTGCCAAAACTAATTTCACACCACAAGCAGTTAGAAAATCCTGAAGAAAACTTGTTGGTGACATCAACACAATTTATGCTATCCTTAACATACAGTAAAACCCCTCCACCCCTACCACAGACAGTATCAGCCCTATCCTGCCTAAAAATTTTGTACCCAGGAACCTGAATTTCAGAGTTGCTGATATCACTATGGAGCCAAGTTTCAGTAACACCAACTATGTCTGGATTGTCTATGGAGATATGAGCAAGGAACTCACTGAACTTATTGAAAAGGTCCTGGGTAGGACTTTAAACTGCATCCGGTTGTGGAGTTTGTTTAAACGTGGGAGTAATGAGGTTACCCTTTGCCACAACTGCCTCCGGTGCACCCTTGGGCAAGGTGCACCTGTATTTGCCCCGGTGCTTTTTAAGTGCTGTTGCCTTTGGGCGTAGTGTTGCCTTCGGGCGTGGTGTTGCCTTCGGGCGTGGTGTTGCCTTCGGGCGTGGTGTTGCCTTCGGGCGTGGTGTTGCCTTCGGGCGTGGTGTTGCCTTCGGGCGTGGTGTTGCCTTCGGGCTTGGTGTTGCCTTCGGGCGTGGTGTTGCCGTCGGGCGTGGTGTTGCCGTCGGGCGTGGTGTTGTCTCCGGGCGTGGTGTTGTCTCCGGGTGTGTGGTGGTTTTGGGTGTGTGGTCTTTGTTTTTAGTGTGGCCGGGGGGAGGTTGGTCTGTGGGATTTTTGGGTTGTTGTCAGTGTGTGTGTTGTTCTATTGTTGTAATGAACATAATTTTCTGTTTGATTTGGTGGTGTGTGGGTAGTTTTGCCTTTATGTTCCTGTCCGATCCGGTTTGAGTTTTGTTTTTTGTTTGTATGTGCCGTTTCGATGCACTTAAAAAGCACTTATTGAAAAGGCTGCGAACATTGGCAAACATGACCTTCATTCCACAAACTGCCCTATTTACATGTTTCCCCTTGTTACTAACACAATCACTCTGAGCACAATAAAACTCAGACCCCCCCCCCCCCATTCTTGGCTGACCTCACCCCTGACTCTAGTTTGACACCTGCGAATCAATAACCCTAGAAACCAGCCTACCCAGCTCATTAGCCCCTATGCTCGACAAGTGCAACCCATCTTTAGCAAAAAGATCCCTCCTATTTACAAAACCAGCCCAGGTATCAACAAAGAGAAAACCTTCAAGAGCACACTCGTTTTTCAACCACTTATTAAATCCCAAAATTTTGCCCCAAGAGACCTTCCTATCAAACCGAGGGAGAATACCACAAACAACCCCTTTCGAACGTGTCGACTTTAGCCTACAAATCAGTTCCTTATACTTTGACCTAAGTGAAATTTGATTGTCCCGACTGAGATTATTAGTGCCCACCTGCACAGCTACAACTTCCTCGTCCCCAACAATTTTGCCAACTCCGGCCGAGATGTCCTCAATTCTAGCACCCGGGAGACAAATCCTTACCCTGTTCCTTCGGTCCCTCTTACAAAATTCCCTATCAGTATACCGAGTAATGAAGTCCCCAACAAACAGTACCTTACCCTAAGCCTTTTCACCCTCCCACAGACCACCAGAAATACCGAAGTCCCTCTCCTTTGATTCCTCTACAACCTCCTGAACAATTTCCTCCACTGATAATCCCGAAAAAGAATTTGACGTCTCAACAGCTGGACCACCCCTCAACAATTTCAACAGGCTTTCTACCTTTCTGTACTGAAACCCACCCGTTTGAGCTGTCAGCAGCAGCCAAAAGTCCTTCAAGTTCGTTTAGGCGGTTACACTTCTGACAAACAAAAACAAAGGTATCTCTAGATGCTTCTTCAAATGTGCAATTTAGGCCCAAATTAACAAACTCAGCCCACATACCACAATCATCACAACAAATAAGTTGGTCTTCAGCCATAGGAAATCAACAAAAAGGTACAGTACGGGAACAGGCAACAATACAATAAATCTAAAAAGTTAGCTATGAAGGAAAGTAAGAGCTACAGTAGCTAACCCCTATAAGCTAAAGCCTCAAGTATTGGCTAGACCTAGGCCTAATAATATAAAGAAAACTAGCCTAGACCCTCTAGTAAGTTAACTAGGTGATACTGTACCTAGCCTAACGTTGGGCTATAGGCCTAAAGTTAACGTTAGAATATTAACTTAGAAGCTAACTAAGGCCCCTAACCTTAGACTTGCAGAGTAAAAGCCTAAGTATAACTGTTAGGCTTTACACAATGGCCTACAACAAAACACAAATGAATAGGTAAGGTTAGGCTCACACAAACACTGACACAGCAATGTGTTAGGATACTAACAACAACAAATACCTGACTAGAGACGACGGAAAAAGAAACACAGAGGAAAAGTCACCAAAACAAAGCAACAGACAAAAACTGACAACTAAGAAAGAAATGAAGCTTTCAAACTAAACCAGAAGAAATACACAAAGATGAAAAATAATCAGTGAGAAAACTAGCAAAATTTACGAGCACCGAGTTGAGCACTGTTGTCACTTCGAGCACCAAGCACCAAAATATACCTTTCAACTCACCCCCAGTATACTTACACCAGCGCATTTTAGAGACAGTTCCCTGCTGACTAAGAACCCTCGCAACCAGGCGCTGATCGACCTCGAAGGGAAGGTAAAGCACCGTCACCGCCACAGAACCATCATATGGGGTGACAGTGAGCCCCTCTATCCCCATCAGGCATGGCACACCCTTAACACGGTTAGCAACAGACGTAAACTTAAGGTCATACCTGTTGCGGGCCTCGAGCGCCTGCAACATCTCAATTTCTTTAATTTCGACACCATTGTCTTTAAATACAATAAACGCCTGTGGGGGAGGGACACTCGCCCCAGACGAAAACTCCAACTTAACAACTGTGCTATCCCGACCTCCGGGCATAGCAGCAGTTTGTTTGGCTTTTTTTCCAAAAGTCCCCTTACTCTCTGGCGAAAAGCCAGGGGCGAAAACCAAACAATACTCCCGAAGGAGTTCTGCTCCCCGAAGGAGTAACAACGTCCCCAAGGGACAAACTTTGACTTACCTGACACCACCTGACAGTGGTCCTGTTCTAGACTGGCTGAATAGAACAGGTCCCACCTGGGAGCTCCGCCGTCGTGATCACGGACACTCCTGCGCCAGGTAAGGCAGTTTGTTTGGCTCGAGGCCTCGCGAACAAAAACTAAAAAACAAATGCACACGACCAGACCTACTTATCAACTACAACACAAGCACGCTATAAGGTTTTTTGCACAATTGCCATACGTGGTACAGCTATCACACAGTGATAAAAGTTGAGCACGGCAAAACGACGAGAGCGAAACGAAAACACGTCTTCTCGTGACGTTAGTACTAGGTCTAGGTTGTAGACCTATAACAAAATTCAGTTCAGGTCTTCTGCTCTACGTGACGTTATGGGGGGGGGGGGGGGGGGCTTTTTAAGTGCATCGAAACGGCACATACAAACAAAAAACAAAACTCAAACCGGACCGGACAGGAACACAAAGGCAAAACCATCCACACACCACCAAATCAAACAGAAAATTATGTTCATCACAACAACAGAACCACACACACACTGACAACAACCCAAAAATCCCACAGACCAACCTCCCCCCGGCCACACTAAAAACAAAGACCACACACCCAAAACCACCACACACCCGGAGACAACACCACGCCCGACGACAACACCACGCCCGACGGCAACACCACGCCCGAAGGCAACACCACGCCCGAAGGCAACACCACGCCCGAAGGCAACACCAAGCGCGAAGGCAACACCACGCCCGAAGGCAACACCACGCCCGAAGGCAACACCAAGCCCGAAGGCAACACCACGCCCGAAGGCAACACCACGCCCGAAGGCAACACCACGCCCGAAAGCAACACCACGCCCGAAAGCAACACCACGCCCGAAGGCAACACTACGCCCAAAGGCAACACCACTTAAAAAGCACCGGGGCAAATACAGGTGCACCTTGCCCAAGGGTGCCCCGGAGGCAGTTGTGGCAAAGGGTAACCTCATTACTCCCACGTTTAAACAAACTCCACAACCGGATGCAGTTTAAAGTCCTACCCAGGACACGGGGCTTTTTAAGTGCATCGAAACGGCACAAACAAACAAAAAACAAAACTCAAACCGGATCGGACAGGAACATAAAGGCAAAACTATCCACACACCACCAAATCAACAAAAAATTATGTTCATTACAACAATAGAACCACGCACACACTGACAACAACCCAAATACCCCACAGACCAACCTCCCCCGGCCACACTAAAAACAAAGACCACACACACCCAAAACCACCACAAACCCAAAGACGACACCACGCCCGAAGGCGACACCACGCCCGAAGGCGACACCACGCCCGAAGGCGACACCACGCCCGAAGGCGACACCACGCCCGAAGGCGACACCACGCCCGAAGGCGACACCACGCCCGAAGGCGACACCACGCCCGAAGGCGACACCACGCCCGAAGGCGACACCACGCCCGAAGGCGACACCACGCCCGAAGGCAACAGCACTTAAAAAGCACCGGGGCAAATACAGGTGCACCTTGCCCAAGGGTGCCCCGGAGGCAGTTGTGGCAAAGGGTAACCTCATTACTCCCACGTTTAAACAAACTCCACAACCGGATGCAGTTTAAAGTCCTACTAGGCCTAGGTTGTAGACCATGTAGACCTATAACAAAATTCAGTTCAGGTCTTCGGCGAGAGCAGACGTGCTTTCGTTTCGTTACTTACCTGGTACAGGAGTACCCCTGGTCACGACGGCGGAGCTCCCAGGTGGGAGCAGAACTCCTTCGGGAGTATTGCTTTTTAAGTGCATCGAAACGGCACATACAAACAAAAACTCAAACCGGATCGGACAGGAACATAAAGGCAAAACTATCCACACACCACCAAATCAAACAGAAAATTATGTTCATTACAACAATAAAACCACACACACACTGACAACCCAAATACCCCACAAACCAACCGCCCCCCGGCCACCCTAAACCAATACTACTACATAACGCCAACGAAAGACCAACACCAGACCAAACCATTACCACCCAACAACAACCAAAAAACCAAAACACCAGACCAAACAATCATCACAAACTGCCCCAAGGGGCCACGAGGGGTCCGGGGCGGGGTCCACTTGCCACGAGGGGTCCGGGCGGAGTCAACTTGCTATATTTACAGTATGTACACTATATACACTATTTACACAAAAACAACAAAACTGGGCAAAAAATACAGGCGCACCTAGCCCAAGGGTGTCCCGGAGGCAGTTGTGGCAAAGGGTAACCTCATTATCCCCACGCTTTAACAAGCTCCACAACCGGATGCAGTTTAACGTCCTACTCCTTCGGGAGTATTGTTTGGTTTTCGCCCCTGGCTCTTCGCCAGAGAGTCAGGGGACTTTTGGAAAAAAAAGCTTTCGTTTCGCTCTCGTCGTTTTGCCGTGCTCAACTTTTATCACTGTGTGATAGCTGTACCACGTATTGCAATTGTGCAAAAAACCTTATAGCGTGCTTGTGTTGTAGTTGATAAGGTTCCTTTCGTGTCCATTTGTTTGCGACCACGCCTTGTTTCTGTGCTGCTTGTGTTTTTGTTACTTCATCCTAATTTTTGTCCTTTGTAAAACTAGTTTTGAGAGTTTCTTTTTTCCTTCATCCCGTGGCCTCGGTGACCAATCAACGTCAAACATGTCAATCACCATTTGTGCTGTGATGCTTCCTGGTCTGTCCGAATATGTCATCACTTGGCTCATGAGAGTTGGAAACTTCTCCATCTTGTCGAGCACACCGAGAGTACCCAAACCTTCTTTTAGCCTAAAAAAAAACGGTGACAGACCTATGAGAGTCTCAGTCAATGCAATCTTTGTCCCACTACTGATCAGGTACAGTTACAAAAGGAATTAATGGGGTGGGACAGGTCAAACACTGACAATAATTTGTAAACAAGACATTACAAGGGAGGAGGCACGTACAGACCAATCTTCTGCATGTCACATGGTTTCTTTTTTTTTTTCATATTCTTTTCAGTCTTGATGGGGTTCAAAGGTCATGTAAGGTCGGCATTGAACAAGTTGTGAATTAATGTAGTCCAAAATGTAACTTTCAGGAATAAACATCTGTGTAACAAACTACCCCCTTTTGGCACGGAATCACTAGAACCTGGTTTGTTGTAAGTTTCTCTAAATCCTGTACGTAGGAGTAATTACACATTAGCACCGTGACAATGGCCTGCCACTTGTGTGTAATTATCAGATACATGTCCATAAATTCATCGAAATGTAAGTAACAGCATCGTGCGTTTAAAAGGACATGACCATACATTAAGATGAAATTCAAAAAAACATTTTTTTTTTTTTTTTCGTGCACTTTATGTGGTAAAGTTTGCACATATTATAGTCATGCTGAACAGGCCTCAGACCTCACATGCATACATGGGCATAGTTTCCCTTCAACTTTTGGTGGGATTGGGTGAATAAACTTTGGCTTGGGTAATGTGCACGCGAAGCATGCACGCCGAGAGCGAAGCGCGAAGCCGCTACTGGGTGGGCCCAGGGGGCCCGCCGTAGGGCCCCTTTTGGGGTTCCAGGGGGCGAAGCCTCTGGAAGCTCCTGGGTTTTAATGTCTCACATGTGCCAGGAAGAGTGTTTTAAGGGGTAAATTTCGTAGGTAATGTTCTCCGGTACGGTTTTTTTTTTTTTTTCAGGAAATCCTATTTTAGGCACAAAACTCATTGATACGCTCACTGGATCAAATTTGTACGAAAAAACAATTTCCTGCAGCTTAAAAAGGCAGAGATCAACTAACAGGTCCCCGCAGTGTTTGAGATTAGGGGAGGTGATTACATAGGCCAACCCCCCTAGTCAAATAATGGAAGGGATATAACCCCCCCCCCCCCCCCCCCGCCGATCTACGCCCATGCATGCATACATGTGTATGGTCTTGCCAAGTCACACTATGTCCTTCCAATTATCAATCTGTTTTCATGTGCTAAATTGTTGCATGTACTGGTGCTTTTTAAAGTAGTTCAATTTCAAAACACACCCACACACTTTATAGAAAAACATGATGGCTTCCAACATTCTCTTGAACTGCAATATTATTATTACATCACCCCACAGTATAATTTTAGCATGGTGGGGATGGGGGGGGGTATCGAAACAACTGCTCTTAGTAATGACGTCAAAGTCCAAAATTTCAAGGGATGCAGAAGTCCACACATTCCACACAATGCAAAAAGAGTTCTATGATTAGGTTAGTTAGTTAGATAATATTTAACGACACACCAACACGAATGTGTTATATAGTGTCAACTGGATAAATTCGTTTCAAGTCCTCCCCTTTAGTCGCCTCTTACGACAGGCGGGGAATACCGTGGGCATATTCTACAACCCCCAGCCCACAGGGGGTCCAACCATGGGGGGGGGCTTGCTCGGTTTTGTGGCGCCGACAACCCGCCAGTCATGGGATGAGTAATAACGGTATCATGTGCGCATTTTATAGGCGAGAGTTGGGGACAAACTACTCGCCACGCACTACCTCCTCACCCCACCTGGATGCAGTTTAACTACTAAATATAGCCTTGTTTGCTCACCACGACATGACCTTAAGCTCACCACGACATGACCTTAAGCAATACAATGGGTTTGTATCTGCAAAAGAATGAGCTTTATATAGTTATGGGAGGTGCTTCAAGTTGTACACTTTAGGAACTTCGGAGCATTGGAACTGTGTGGGATGATGAGAGAACTGCCCTTTATGCTGACAATGGGAAATTTGAAGATGAAAAGTTAATGAACCAGAATGCAAAAATGCATTGAGGTTTCGATGATATATGTTCTATTCCAAATAATGCCATGATGTCCCATATCTTTCAGTCACTGGTCAAAATTTCCCAAGAATTCCCAAGATCATCATCTGGGGTTACGAGAGGTCAAAAAGCAAAATTTCCCAAGAATTCCCAAGATAGTCATCAGGGTCACCAAAGGACAAAATGCAAAATATCCCAAGTATTCCCAAGGCCTAACGTTACAGTATAGCCTAGAGGCTATGCTAAATACTTGGCAAGGCCCTAAGTAACATTAGCCTAGGTCTAGCCTAGGCCTAGCTATAAGTATAAACCTAGCCTACGCCTATGCACAGCTGGTCACAGAAATCTCTCTGTAAATACTACAAACTTAGAAGATGGGTACCAACATTTGACAGGCAATAATTGCTTTGACTAGCCCTAGCCTAGGCCATAGCTATTACAGTAACCTAGGCCTACCTCTAATAAGTAATATCAGCCCATACATACTGTACTACAATTAGGCTAGCCTGTACTGTGGCAGTTAGGCTAGGACTTAGTCACAGGACTAGGAATTTGTCTAGGCCTAGCCCATAAACCTGGAACTCTGCATTAGATTTATGTACTGAGTCTAACGTTATTGTGTGTGTAGGCTAATGTTTGTTGTTGGTTCTGTAACAACACTTAGGCCTAGGCTAGGCCCTAACTGTTAGGCCTAGGCCTACGTTAAAACTTGATCTGCCTGGTAAATTTTCCACTAAAGTTACTCATACTACTCTGCTACTCTGAAGAGGAGCCATATTACAACATACTGTGATATTCCTGCTGTAATTTTTATTATTCCATTTCTTGGTGCTGTTTTCCCGATTCAGTTACAGTCAAATCTAACATTAACGTTGGGCTACTCAGCCAGCTCAACAGACCTTGGCAGGAGTCTGTCACTGCACTCAGAAACTAGCTTTTAACACAGTTTTTGATTGGTTGAAAGTGGATCTGTTTACAACTGATCAACCAATGATATGGTAGCTTATGGAATGTCATGGATCTGCTGCAAACTATCTACTGATTGGTTTAACATCAACTTGTAGACAAAAATTTAACCAATAACATAACAGCATAGATTACTGGGCTCAAATAAATACACTACAGTACTGTACAGAAAAGTGAAATACTGTAGTCTATTCTCAGTCTTTTGATATGTTGGCTAAAGAATAATAAACTTCGTGAAAGGAACTATTTACTCATTCAAAATTTGGATTATCAAGGAAAAATCCGTATTCCCATATTTACAATGATTTTCCGTACTGAATATGGAAAGTCTGTGCTGGTTGGGAGCTCTGTCTCAGGGTTTGACCCCCCTGGTGACCCCAGATGACTTTTGACCCCCACCAAAAATGATACAGTTCTTCCTCTTACTATAAGGCATCTAAATACAAGGTATGAAATTTATCCAAGCTTCCTACCTCGAGATATCGTGTTAACAAGGTTTTCAGAGTTTGACCCCCGGTGACCCCAGATGACCTTTGACCTCCAACAAAAATGATAGGGTTCTTCCTCTCACCATAACGCATCTACATAATAAGTATGAAATTCATCCAAGCTTCCTACCTCAAGATATTGTGTTAACAATGTTTTCAGGGTTTGACCCCCGGTGACCCCAGGTGACCTTTGACCTCCACCAAAACATTAGGGTTCTTCCTCTCAATATGGGGGATCCATGTACCATGTTTGAGAAGTTTTCAGAGTTTGACCCCCGGTGACCCCAGATGACCTTTGACCTCCACCAACAGTGAAAGGGTTCTTCCTCTTACCATAACGCATCTACATACAAAGTATGAAATTCACCCAAGCTTCCTACCTCAAGATATTGTGTTAACAATGTTTTCAGGGTTTGACCCCCGGTGACCCCAGGTGACCGTTGACCTCCACCAAAAACAATAGGGTTCTTACTCTCAGTATGGGGCATCCATGTACCAAGTTTGAGAACTGTCAGAGCTTCCTTTCTTGAGATATCGTGTTAACAAAGTTTTCAGGCTTTGACCCCCTGGTGACCCCAGATGACCTTTGACCTCCACCAAAAATGATAGGGTTCTTCCTCTTACCGTAACGCATCTACATACAAAGTATGAAACTCATCCAAGCTTCCTACCTCAAGATATTGTGCTAACAATGTTTTCAGGGTTTGACCCCAGGTGACCTTTGACCTCCACCAAAAACAATAGGGTGCTTCCTCTCAATATGGAGCATCCATGTACTACATTTGAGAACTGTCAGAGCTTTCTTTCTTGAGATATCATGTTAACATGGTTTTCAGAGTTTGACCCCCGGTGACCCCAGGTGACCTTTGACCTCCACCAAAAGTGAAAGGAATCTTCCTCTTAATATGGGGCATCTATGTACCAAGTTTGAGAACTGTAAGAGCTTCCCTTCTTGAGATATCGTGTTAACAAAGTTTTCAGGGTTTGACCCCCGGTGACCCCAGATGACCTTTGACCTCCACCAAAAATGATAGGGTTCTTCCTCTTACCATAACGCATCTACATACTACGTATGAAATTCATCCAAGCTTCCTACCTCAAGATATTGTGTTAACAATGTTTTCACGTTTTGACCCCTGGTGACCCCAGGTGACCTTTGACCTCCACCAAAAACAAGAGGGTTCTTCCTCTCAATATGGGGCATCTATGAACTAAGTTTGAGAACTGTCAGAGGTTCCCTTCTTGAGATATCGTGTTAACGAAGTTTTTAGGGTTTGACCCCCGGTGACCCCAGATGACCTTTGACCTCCACCAAAAATGATAGGGTTCTTCCTCTTACCGTAACGCATCTACATACAAAGTATGAAATTCATCCAAGCTTCCTATCTCGAGATATTGTGTTAACAAGGTTTTCAGGTTTTGACCCCCGGTGACCCCAGGTGACCTTTGACCCCCACCAAAAACAATAGGGTTCTTTCTCTCAATATGGGGCATCTATGTACCAAGTTTGAAAACTGTCAGTCTCCCTTCTTGAGATATCGTGTTAACGAGCAAAGTGTCACAAACACACACACATACACACATACACACACACGCACATACACACATACATACACACGCCATCATGACCACATAGGTTTCTCTTTTCATCGAAACCAAAAATCACATGGAACCTGTTTTTTTTTTTTTTTTTTTTTCTCTTCCTTTTTTTTTCTGTCACTTCCTTGGAAAACTAGACCATGTAAGAAAAGGCATTTCAAATTTTCTTATTTAATAAATATTCATATGTGCTTTACATAGCATTCCATGGAAATAGTGGCAGTAAATTTTAATAAGCAGAAATGCTCCTTAGTTTACTTACTGATCAATAGCTGGCTGAAGTCTGTCAACAGTGAAAAATCTGACAAGGTATTTCACAAGTAGTGGTCGCTTTCTGATGTCAAACGGCAGGTTACCACATCCTGCCAGCTCAATAAAATCAAATAACTGGGAAATTGTCACTGTATTCTCCTTCACTTGTCTGCACTATCTGCAGGTACATGAAAAATTGGAAAATCTAATGATAACGTGATACAGTATATGCCAAGTAAAGCCTTTCAATGAACACAATGAATTGAACCTTAAAGCTTTAGTTGCCGTGCTGTTAAAATTATATAGTTGGGTATTTGATGTAAAAGTTGCATTAATATCCAGAAAATAGCCGCAATTCCCTTAAAAATTCATCGAATGTTGAACATTTTGCAGTGTAATTTCTATTTAACGTTTCTGTCCAAGCATGACATGAATATGCAAATATGTGGCACTGAAAATGAGCACATGGATAATGTTACGTTTTTTATTCATTTTTTTTTTTTTCCGGCTGCCATTCAAATGGCACTGGTAGAATTATCCCATGAAAGCACATTATGGAAGTGTAAGTTGTTTCCTTGGAAAATATAACTACATGATATTACCTACCAAAGTGTGAACTTTCTGATCAGTAATTAAGAGATAATTTAAATAGCATAACATAACAAATTTTAACACTGATTTGGATTTAAAACCATCTCACAGAAGAACTACATGTGTGCAAGTGGACTAAAATGTTTATTGAGCTGAAAAGTAAACACAAAGGTGCTAACCTCATCACAGACCATCGGTGGTTTTTTACCTCAAGTAATGCTGCTCGATTCATTCTCTCACTGTTAGCTGTCACAAGTCACCATGCGTTGTGTTTATCAATTGGGTTAATGTTTATGCTCCTCCCATATAGAAACAGTGCATCCATGAGATCGGACATATTGTACATATACATACTTCGTGCATTAATCAAACTTGAAACAGATCAGAACTGAACCCATGGGCATAAGTACTGCATGTGGAAATACTGCAATATCATTAGTGGCCAGAGCTTTTGCCAAATTTGAATTACTGTATATATTGTATTGAACAGTTTAAGATAACTTGAGTAATATGATGCAACTTTTGATTTTTGGTAACAACGTTTTCTTCCTTTAAGTACATGCCATTATGGCTCTATGTACATATACATTGGCTCTATGTACATACATTGGCAAGTATCCGATATGAAATATTTTCAACTTTTAGCGTAGCTTTCATGTCATATGTTTTCACAGCATATGTACCTCACACAGTATTGTGAATATCCCAGACATGCATGTAAACTCCATAAAATCTAGTGATCAAAAATGTTCAGCTTAATTTGCGGTTTGCAGACTATAGGAAGGATATAATCACTGCTTAATTATTTCGGTACATGAGTTTGTAGTGGATGCAAATACCAACGCAGGCTCAACACCTTGTAAAATATACTTAACTAACTACCCTGCATGCACCTGCATGTACCTCACACCCTCATCAACTAGGAGACATATGCTATGCAGTATTAATCTAGTCATTACTCAAATTAACCTGTTAATTAAATTTATCGATAGTTCAAATTATAGCTTCACTCAAATTACATTTGTAAAACAATATGTCAGAGCATATGAAAATATGACACCCTCCCCCCCCCCCCCCTCCTGGGCCCCATCCATCGTGACCAACTAAGCCGCAAACATGTACGTCTCTCCTCCACAAAAATAATTCAACCATCACTGAAACTTTTCTATCATGACATGCATGCATATTTCACATTCCAATAGTTTCATAGAGCTTGCAATGTGGCACAGATGATAATGGCAGTATATATATTATAATTTACAAATAAAAAATGCACTTCAAGTGTATTAACTGTACATTTTGGGAATTAAATATTAATAAATATAAATATAAATATATATATAAACGTAAAAATCAAGAAAACAGCATCGTACAAAAGATCTGATCTGATGAAATGTATTTCACTAAATTATTCTGGACTTTTCTGCATGAGTTTAACAGGACTTAATGGGACAGTCCAACTGGTTTTTATTGGACCAGTTCAAGCCGACATACTGGACCAGTTCAATTTAACTTGACTACGTACTGGTCCAATTCATGTGGACTTTGCTGGTTCAGTTTTATTGGACTTCACTGATTGACATGATTTCAATTGAACTTCATATATTGTAATAGGTAAACGGGAAATTCCTCTGGACTTTCATGGCCCATGGAGGTCAACTGGATTTTTGCTAGTTGCTTGATCAGGCAGTGCTGCATGGGCAGATAATAAGCTAGGGGTTCCAGAAGTTTCTTGAATCATGTCTGGTGTTTCCTCTTTCTCCCTGTATAAGTCTGACGAGAGTTGAAGGTCATTCTACAAGGTTAATTATTGTATTTAAAATGATTGCACCTGAAAGTAAAATGAGTAAATCTGAGTAGAAGAGAATTCTTTGCAAGATACACAATCTGAAACAATCAAAATAATAACAAACATTTAAAAGTAAATTTCCACTGCAGATAGTGTTCAATTTTGAATTAATACATTTAGAATTGTTTTGTAAAAGAACTTTGCATCGAATATACCTAATCCCGAGATTTTTTGAACAGAGTGCCAAGATATACATAAAATGAAGTGCCAAAGAATGCTGAGATTTTTGGGATCAGAAAAAACAACCAAATGGAATATGCAACTCTACTTCAAGATAATGGGTAATTGATGCTTGAGGTTATTTAGTTCTTTCTGAAAACATGTTCACAATGGCCCTTTTGTCTTCTTTCACAGTAGGTGCTGAAAAGGCGGCAGCAGCAACATCACTGAGGGGATGAATATGGTCTTGCTCCTCTGGCCAGTAGTAATATCCTTTTTGATGGCGCCTCATAAATTTAACCCATATTGCATCTGGCAGTCTGCTGAGAACCTGAGCAAAAAAAAAAAAAAAAAATAAATAAATGGAAAAATCTTTTTCACAGTTCGCTACCACAGTGTTCGAGTTTTGAAAAAGGGGTGCATCAACCTGTGTCTGTAACCACATGTTATCACACTAGGAAAACAAAAGAAATCACATGAACTCTTGGGTGGAAAACCCCTGCATTTGGAACTCTCTGGACACAGGTTTGACACAGGTTGACACACCTTTCCCTGTCTTCACTTTCAAGCCACATGTTTTGTCTCATACTTCATTGTTAACATTGGTTTTATTTGCCACACTTTTTTCATGTTGAACTTGTTACAACCTGTGGCAAAGTGTGGTAACTGGCCAACCTGCAGTGTCAGTGCCTGGTCGGAGAAAACTACGATTTCCATGCAGACTACCCCAAACTATCTAATGCTGACATATGTGAACACCTGAGGTTTTGGAACTGATTGACACAAGTTTTCTTTTAAGGGCTAGACGCATGATATGAAGGTCTAAACAATGCTCACTATTGCCATATAAATCACAAGAGCCTGAGGAGAGCTTTTCGCGGCAGTGGGAAACTTGACCGCAACATATGCACCAGTCTGGATGCTACAAAAGAAAAATGGATAGATGGTAACTGCTAGCATGCCTTTGGCTAAGACATGATAAACTCACACAATACAACAACCCACCGATATTCTGTTGGGGAAAAAAATTGAAAACTTGTGCAATGCAAGTGACCACTCAAGACTCCAACTCTAATTTGATCACATAAGGGGGATGAATATTTTAATGCATACAGAAAGGTAAATTTCTAACTCCCACTGCAAAAGTTTCTCTGCTTCAGTTTTGCTATCTGTGACAGGTACTGATGTAACCTTTCTTCTTTGAATCTTCTTGCTGAATAATCTTCTGGAATTTTGTCAGCATTTACAGTGAGATGTGTGATAAGCAACACAGAGCTGGCTGACCAATTTAAAAATTTCTGTTGTGGAACACAGAGCACAAATAATTAAATTGAACATTACCAAGGAAAAACGGTATGTACTTCATGTAAGCCAGCCTCAAACTGAAGTGAATGCACAACTACTAATCCTATTCACTTCAGGCTATTCAGCCTATTCATCTCCCTTCAGTTGTCTATTCACCTCGGTTTGAGGTAGTCTTACATGAAGTATCTCCCGGAAAAGGTAACTGCACAGAATGTCAGTATGCTTACCTATCCTCTGAATTTTCCCTGTCCATGATACTTGATGATGCAGGAGGAACCTTCTGCATTGAATCAATGGGTTCTATTCCACTAACATCTGGAATTTCGCCACCATTAAGTGATTTGCTGGGTTTCAATGTTACTGGGTAACCAACACCTGTGAAACGCTGGTTTTCACAAACACCTGCATGCCCTGGTTCACTGTCGATGCACACACAAAAACTTCTTTCTTTCACAACAATTTTACCTTGAAAGCTGTGTAACATGCGAGTATTTTTGACCGCTTTGATACCATCTGTGCGCCCACTTCTTGACCTGTTAACTTCACCTGGGCTTACATACATAAAACATCGCTTCTGGTGAACATGATCACCATCAACCTTTGGTAAGCTCAATAATTGACAACAAAAGTCATACAAATCGCGTGCATTACCTATGATCGCTTTCCTGGTTTTTACAGAATTTAGTGCGCATCTTTTAACAACCCCCACTTCGCCATCACAAGGCTCTTTTCCATGCCTACTCCTAGGGTTGTTGCGATATGACGATATCGGCAAAAAATATCGATATGTTATTTTGCTCGCGATATCATTTATGAGAGAGCCTTAAACAATATCGTAAAACTAAAAATCCATTGACACAACAGTCCAGCACTTAGGAAACAACATGAGTGGCATGCAAATACTGAAGGCCGCAATAGCATTCATCCCCATTCTTGATCTTGGTAAAGAAATAACCAGATTTAGCAAAGTAGATTAATGAGGTAAAATGAAAGCAAGATCGCACGGCGAATGTGATCAACAGTAGCACAGCCTTTTAAGTACGTAGAAACAGGCACTGACAAACTAAAGGATAATCCCAAACTCAAAGAAAAACCCTGACGGATCACGAACACAATGTCAATTAGACTACACATACCATGCAACAAGGAACAAAACTCTTTGATCGATACTACTGAGATTTAGTACTGCCACTGCAGCCAACCCAAAAACAACACCCCAGCCCAGCCACCACAAACAACCCCAAAACAAAGTCCCACAAAGACCACACACCCAAATCCACCACACACCCGAAGGCAACACTACGCCCGAAGGCAACGCCACGCCCGAGGGCATCACCACGCCCGAAGGCAACACCACGCCCGAAGGCAACACTACGCCCGAAGGCAACACTACGCCCGAAGGCAACAGCACTTAAAAAGCACCGGGGCAAATACAGGTGCACCTTGCCCAAGGGTGCCCCGGAGGCAGTTGTGGCAAAGGGTAACCTCATTACTCCCACGTATAAACAAACTCCACAACCGGATGCAGTTTAAAGTCCTACCCACAGTAGCACAGTGCTCGTAAACTTACTAAACAACACGCATTGCACATATTGCATGCTAAAGTCTGTGCAGAATAAGTTAGCCAATTCATGGACGGAATGTGTTGTAGGCCTACGTATGGGTCCTTCGCCGTCAGCGCATTCTGTAAAGGGAGCTTCGGTAACCGGCTATTGAGTCTATACACGCTACGTAATGACACACAACCTGTACTAAGAGTTACCTCGTACGTGCAAAGACAGCCTACACTAGTACACTGTATGTTTGGTCGTAAGGTGCCTTCCACTGGTGCCATACTACGGATAGCATGCAATTAACCTAATTATTTAGGCAACGAACATCTGTTCTACGCACAGTACAGTGATGGGAGAAAGTTTCAAACCAGTCTTCTGTTATCAAATTTGTCTTTAGCTTTTAAAAAACTTTATCGTAGAAAGGGTGTTCTAAACAGATTTCGAGCTAACGTTTAATGTGTGCGATTCCGCATCTTTGTTTTAAGCATAAAGTTTACAGTGAAACTTACGGAGTGCAGTGGGTTTCAACCAGTTGAACCGTTGTGCACTGTATACATATTTTGTACTATACTGAGATCCATCCAATGGCAATGTGATACTGTACAAAATCGTGCATGAAACTTGTAATGTACACATAAGCGCACGAACGTATGGGGCCCAGGGGATTTGCTCAACAGTTTTGCTGTTTGTGAAAATATCTCGTAAACGCATGTCAAGCCCAGAGCCCTTATTATCTTTTGTTTTTTATTACAAGGGCCTGTGCTACTCAGTGTAGGTCTAGGGCATCGTCTCGTTGGCATCTAAAGAAAATTGACATCGCAGTAGATATGTTAATACGGTAACAACGTCAAAACTGATGATCAATTGGGAAGATTTTGTTATCATATCCAGAAGTAGGTCAAGTACCATTGAGAATGACCAGAACCGCCACGGCTAAAACTCTACACACATCCATCATTTTACAGAAGAATGTAGATGCATTAAATAGACACTTGTGGTTTTAAAATGATACATATAATTCCCAGATGAAGTCAAACGAAACCGGAGAGAGGAAGAAGAATGTTTTACCGCGGTTTACAAATGATAGCTATAGAGTCACTAGACAGAATTATGTATACAATAAATAATCAGTTACAAGTTTCCAAACTTCAAACTTGCGTAGTCGGGGTGTGGTTTTTCTACCTAAATGAAGGCACCCACGGGCCCAAAAGAAGGATGAAGTTTGATATTGTTAATCATTGCTACAAATTCTCAGCTTTTAACAAGAAGCGCAATATTCTGTCCTATAATAAATGTTCATACCCTGTACCTGTGTTAAGGCTATTCAAATTATTATGGAGATGACCAGTGAAAACGAAAAAGGTTATACTATCATTGCTTTGCCTGGAAGTAGAGCTCAAGTATGGAAGTACTTTGGAATGAAGTCCAGGGACGGGAAATCGGTGGAGAAAGCTGACATGAAGACTGCTTTTTGTAGAATAGAAGGTTGCAATAAAACCCAAGTAGGGTATTCTGGAAATACCACTAACTTGATGCACCACCTTTCACTTCATCATCCACAAGAACTAAATGCGATTACTGGAGGGTCAAGTACATCTGGGCGTCAGCAAAAACTTAGCACGTTTTTTGGAAAGCCAAAGACATCAGCGAAACTTCCGTTGGAATCACCGCGTGCCCGGAGAATTACGAGGGCTTTAGTTAATTTTATTACTTTGGATTTGAGGCCTATATCCGTTGTGGAAGGGAATGGATTTCGTAAATTTGTTGAGACACTGGACCCTGCATACCCCGTTCCTTCTTGTAGTTAAGCAGGAGAAAAAATCAAGCAACACTTTGTTCTGGCCAAAGAATGCTGAAGGAAATGCTCAAAAAATTAAATGGGGTAGGCATCACAACTGACTTATGGACTTCAAGAAATCAAAGGTCTTACATGACTGTTACCACGCATTTCTTTGACGCCGACTGGGTGCTTCATTCTAGACCTCTGAACACTAAGGAGGTTGATGGGAGTCACACAGCAGAACGAATAAGGCAGGCACTGGAAGAAGAGTTGGAGGAAGGGGAAATTATCGGAGAGGATGGCAATGCATCAAAACTGATTGCCATAGCAACTGACAATGCGGCAAATATGAAAGCTGCAGTGTCACATACGGACGCTACCCACATTCCCTGCTTGGGCCACACTGTAAATCTTGCCGTTAAGGCCGGTCTAGCTACCCCACGGGCAAGCCGACTTAACGCCAAAGTCAAGTGGGTTGTGGAGAACTTCCACCGCATGCAAGCAGCAGAAGCCCTCAGAAAAAAACAGACAGCGGACGATGTGGTCAAGGCACTTCGCTTGATACAAGACGTGGAAACGGGCTGGACTGCTACAAGTGACATGATGGAAAGGGCACTAAAACTGAAAGACCATGTGCAATCAATTTTAACATCGAGTGAAAAACGAGACGTTCGTGACATGGCCCTTTCTGCTGAAGACTGGTTTGAGGTTAAAGAACTCTGTGCAGTATTAACTCCATTGTGCGAATCCATGACTGAGTTGTGTGGGGACCAGTATTGTACTGCCTCAATGCTTGCCGTCATTTTGCCCCAAGTACGCCAGCTACTAACGCCTAAGGAGGAGGACTCTCCGGTTGCGTTTCAGTTTAAGAAAGCGGCAAAGCAAAATTTTGCAGGACGCTACATCGATCAGTCCTTCGAAAGTTTGATTAGTCAGTCTTGTTTTTTGGACCCACGGTGCAAATCATTTTTCTTCATCACTGACGAGCTTACAAGGGACAACACCAAAAAGCTGACAATTGAAGCTGTGAAGACCAAACTGCGGTTATTCTCACACCCCAGTGAAAAAGGTCAAAGCGAATCCAGTATGCCAGTAGGCTCTGAACCCCCAACCAAAAAACTGAAAGGATTTGCTCGTGTTTTGTCATCAGCCCTTTCACGTGATTCCCCAGCTGGAACAAGTTCAAACACACCAGCAGTGAGTCAGGTTGAAGCCATTGACCTCGAGGTGAGTCAGTACTTGGCTATTGAACCACCGTCCGTGCAAACCACACCACCCGAATGGTAGAAAGAGCATTCTCAGTTATTTCCAAGATTTTCCCAATTGGCAAAGAGGCTTCTTTGCATACCCGCCACTTCTGTACCGTCGGGGAGATTTTTTAGCACCGCCGGTATGGTTATATGTCAAAAGCGCTCAAACCTACTCCCAGAAAATGCTAACAAACTGATCTTTCTCAACAAAAATGGGGACTTGATCACGTGACTGCATGTATATAAAGCTAAAGGTATTATCTTGGCCAAGTTATTCACCGTCCAACAGTAGAGTGTGTTTGTGTGTACGTGTAAATACTTTGGAAGCCTATAAGCTATGTAGCTATATGTGTAATTAATTGTGTAGTCTAGTAAAGCATAGTAGTAACTTTTCTTTTCACCAAAATTTTACAGTGTGGATTTCATGTTAACTCGGAAGAATATAGTTCACTGCAGACCTACGAAGCAGGAGGCTGGGCTGCAAGAACCCACTCGGGCACTGAAAATTTGCTTTTTACGGGAAAGCCTTTTAACGCCGGGGCAAACTCCATTCATAAATTAATATTCCATTATTCCAGGCAAAAATCCTTTACGTGTAAAGGTAGTTTTAATCACTAAGTTTTGTCATTGTTTTCAACTGTTTATTTATCAGTTATGTATGGATGATGAAGTGGACACATCAGCTTAAGTGCAAATCATGATCAAGTTAATCGATCCGGCACAGAGTCGGTGAAAGGAGAAGCTGGGATGTGGGGGGAGGGGTTGGGCTAGATCACTAGTCAATGTTCACCTACGACTTGAGTATCAATTAACTATTGCTTATTTGTACAAGTATACGATGTGCCTCACAATTTCAGACAAGTATCAGGTATTTGGGGGATTTGTTTTTCCAAAGACCGCTTCTGCTTTAGTCTGGTCTTCGATGTTTAGTCGTTTCATTCGTACATGTTTCATTCTACAGAAAAAAGTATGCATGTGGGTCCCAGCTAATTTGTAGCGGCAGAGTTGTACATACTGGCTGTTAATAAAACTTCACATAATATTGGAAAGTTATTTCATGTTTCTATTTTTCTTAAACTTTTCTTTGTAATCACTGCGCAAGGTTGTGATGATAGAAACTGATAGCATTTATTCCCATTTCGCAGTTGTGACAGACTATTGGTACATCATACTTTGTTTTTACTTGGGAGTCCTCAAAGCTCCGTTTTCTCCTGACCAAGTGTGTTTTTAGCGCTGTCGACAGTGAGATGCCGTTTGCCTACTTTGTCCGCTATTGGGGGGGATTGTCACTCCGTGGGTTCTTTCCGTCCCTTTTTAGTAATAGTGTACCCCACAGCGGGAGACCCTCAAGGACATATTGTCTTATGAGGGACACTCTCCGTATGATGTCAACTGCAGGGGACGTTTTGCAGTCCAGTGCGGGGGACCTGTACCAAGCCATCTTTGATGGCTTGGCTGGCCGGGTCCAACCAAGCCACTACGCCTTGGGGCCGGAGGTGTGGCGCGTGGTGCACAGCAGGTCACTAGATCACCGCCGGCGAGACCTGCTGTGGCGAATTGCACATGACGCCATCGTAACTAATCTCAAGCGCCTTCGGTGGCGTCTTGGAGATGGCATTTGCCCCCGCACTGGGTGCACAAAGTGGGAGAGTGTGCCACATGTGTTTTGGCATTGTGGCTTTGTGGCCCTCCTCTGGGAGTGGTTTCAAGGCCTGGCTGACCGGCTAACGTTTCGTAACACCTGGGCGGTCAGCCAGGACTATGCTTTGTATGGTCTACTGCCCCCACCAGGCAATACAGGTGTTCGGGCCATACTTACGTTTGTTTCGGCCTCCATTAAGCTAGCTATATGGAGAGACCGATGTAATATTGTTTTTAGGGAAGGGGGGGGGGGGGAGGCCAGCAGACGTCGTCCTGGCGTCGGTGAGGACGGAGATCAAACTGAGGGTCGAGGCCGACTTTGCTCGTCTGCCAAGGTCGACGTTTGGCAGGCGCTGGGGGCCAATTGCTTCGGTGAGGGCGGGGCGGGTGATAGTTAACCTGTAGTTTTGCGTGAATAAATTTGTAAACTGTCCTATGTAATTAACCTTTGTATATAGTCCTTTGTACATAGCAACACAATTTTTTGTTTGTAGGTGCATGTAAATAGTTTGCTGTTGCGTTTTGGTCCGGTTTGGGTTCTCGCCCTTTGTTCCTCAGTGCCCGTTTCTACGTACTTAAAAAGCACTAAGTAGTTTATGGTTGTGTTGGGGCTTTTTACGTACGTAGAAACGGGCACGAGAAACAAAGGAGAACCCAAACCTGACCGGACAAAAACACAAAGGTGAACTATTTACAGAACTCTGTACATTGCGCTAGCAAACAAAATTTCTGTTCTTCCTGTTTGATAGTGTCCGTTTCTATGCACTTAAAAAGCGCAAACAAAATTTCTGCGATAACTATGCACAAAACCACCCCGAACCCAAACCAGTTACATAGGACTATTTACAATCTCACTAGGCAAAACTATTTACATATCCATTTACATCAACAGAAGAGTGTTCAGGTTGAGTCTGTTCAATGCTTTTGTAACTATGGGTGCTCCTTACGTGCTCCGGAACAAAACACCGGACGTGACATGAAACACAAGGACAACTATATACACCAGACCAGCATTCATGTGGCTAACCCCCACTATTTACAGTATTAACGATGTGATGTGCTCTTTACATGCTTGTAGCCTTTGCCACAACTGCCTCCGGGGCACCCTTGGGCAAGGTGCACCTGTATTTGCCCCGGTGCTTTTTAAGTGCTGTTGCCTTTGGGCGTGGTGTTGCCTTCGGGCGTGGTGTTGCCTTCGGGCTTGGTGTTGCCTTCGGGCTTGGTGTTGCCTTCGGGCGTGGTGTTGCCTTCGGGCTTGGTGTTGCCTTCGGGCGTGGTGTTGCCGTCGGGCGTGGTGTTGCCGTCGGGCGTGGTGTTGCCGTTGGGCGTGGTGTTGTCTTTGGGTGTGTGGTGGATTTGGGTGTGTGGTCTTTGTGGGGGAGGTTGGTCTGTGGGGTATCTGGGTTGTTGTCAGGGTGTGTGTGGTTCTATTGTTGTAATGAACATAATTTTCTGTTTGATTTGGTGGTGTGTGGATAGTTTTGCCTTTATGTTCCTGTCCGATCCGGTTTGAGTTTTGTTTTTTGTTTGTATGTGCCGTTTCGATGCACTTAAAAAGCCCCCCCCCCCCCCTGCTTGTAGCCGGGCGGACCTAATGTGGAACAAAGCAAACCTATTTACACTGAACTACCAAAAAAACTTTGTGGCATGCATGGGCACAGACAGAAACCCCAAAACAAAACGGGGACACAAAGGCAAAACCATTCACACTAAATACTCTGACTGGGACCTTATCTTTTTAATCCGTGGGCTCGGTACGGGCGTCCCAGAGTGATGGGTTCCCCTGTCTGATACTTCGCCCGAAGCTGACCTCTTTAGTGCAGACTCTGGCCCCTCCCCCTCACACAAATCAAACCAACCCTCCCCCGAAGGTGGATCCTTTGGAGGAGGCTCTGAGGCAGGCTCCCCGCCATCCGACATTGCCGAGTCTGAGGACAGATCGAGGTCCTCCTTTACTGTCGTTATTTCAACTTGACTGGGTGTCGTTGCTAAGGGTGGCGGAGAGTCTACCTCAGGAGTTCCAGTACCTCCCTCACACTGCTTGGAGGCAAGGAAGTCCTGTTCCACCTCAAGTGCCGCCTCCTCTAATTCTTGAGTTGAATACTGCGGGCCTGTTTGCGAGGGTTCAGGTGCCGACCCCACATCCGCACTGACATGAGCAGAGTACGATGTGGGGCAGGCACCAAACACATGTCCCTCCTCCCCACAGAGGTTGCACCGTACCTCGTTGGGACACTCTGCCTTGCCGTGCCCCAACTGCAAGCACTTCCCACATCGTCTGTTGGGACACGACTTGGCTTCGTGCCCCTGCTGTCCACATCTAAAACAGGCACGGGGCTGGCAAAAGTACCTAATGTGGGCCTTGGAACCCCCTATAAAGAGGAAGGATGGTATGTCCCTCACCAGTTCCATACGGAACTGTCTCTTGCCGTTAAATATACCTTTCAACTCACCCCCAGTATACTTACACCACCACATTTCAGAGACAGTTCCGTACTGACTAAGAACCCTCGCAACCAGGCGCTGATCGACCTCGAAGGGAAGGTAAAGCACTGTCACCGTCACAGAGCCATCATATGGGGTGACAGTGAGCCCCTCTACCCCCAAGTTTATGGTTGTGTTCTTGCCGGTCCGGATTTGGTTCTTCCTGTTTGATAGTGTCCGTTTCTATGCACTTAAAAAGCCACTTTGTTTTTACTTGGGAGTCAGAAAAGAATCATTGGCGGCCCCTTTGCGTCCTGGGTAGGACGTTAAACTGCATCCTGTTGTGGAGCTTCAGTTCAGGTCTTCGACGAGAGCAGACGTGTTTTCGTTTCGCTCTCGTCGTTTTACCGTGCTCAACTTGTATCACTGTGTGATAGCTGTACTATTTATTGCAATTGTGCTTAAAACCTTATAGCGTGCTTCATACTAAATTTTGTCTTCTGTAACACCTGGTCAGAGTTTTTCCTTTTCATTCCGTGGCCCCGAGCCACACAAACTGCTGCTATGCCCGGAGGTCGGGATAGTACAATTGTTAAGTTGGAGTTTTCGTCTGGGGTGAGTGTCCCTCCCCCACAGGCGTTTACTGTGTTAAAAGACAATGGTGTCGAAATTGGAGAAATTGAGATGTTGCAGGCGCTTGAGGCCCGCAACACGTATGACCTTAAGTTTAAGTCTGATGCTGCCCGTGTTAAGGGTGTGTCATGCCTGAAGGGGGTAGAGGGGCTCGCTGTCACCCCATATGATGGCTCTGTGGCGGTGACGGTGCTTTACCTTCCCTTCGAGGTCGATCAGCGCCTGGTTGCGAGGGTTCTTAGTCAATACGGAACTGTCTCTGAAATGCGGTGGTGTAAATATACTGTGGGTGACTTGAAAGGTATATTTAATGGCAAGAGACAGTTCCGTATGGAACTGGTGAGGGACATTCCATCGTTCCTCTTCATAGGGGGTTCCAAGGCCCACATTAGGCACTTTTGCCAGCCCCGTACCTGTTTTAGATGTGGCGAGGAGGGGCACGAAGCCAAGTCGTGTCCCAACAGGCGTTGTGGAAAATGTTTGCAGTTGGGGCACGGCAAGGCAGAGTGTCCCAACGAGGTACGGTGCAACCTCTGTGGGGAGGAGGGACATGTGTTTGGTGCCTGCCCCACATCGTACTCTGCCCATGTCAGTGCCGATGTGGGGTCGTCACCCGAACCCTCGCAAACAGGCCCACAATATTCAACCCAGGAATTAGAGGAGGCGGCACTTGAGGTTGAGCAGGACTTCCTTGCCTCCAAGCAGTGTGAGGGGGGTACTGGGACTCCTGAGGCAGACTCTCCGCCATCGTTGGCAGCGGCACCCGGTCAGGTTGAAATAATGACATTAGAGGAGGACCTCGATCTGTCCTCAGACTCGGCGATGTCGGATGGCGGGGAGCGTGCCTCAGAGCCTCCTCCGAAGGATCCACCTTCGGGGGAGGGTTGGTTTGATTTGTGTGAGGGGGAGGGGCCAGAGTCTGCACTAAAGAGGTCGGCTTCAGGCGAAGTATCAGACAGGGGAACCCATCACTCTGGGACGCCCGTACCGAGCCCACGGATTAAAAAGATAAGGTCCCAGTCAGAGTTTTTAGTGTGAATGGTTTTGCCTTTGTGTCCCCGTTTTCTTTTGGGGTTTCTGTTCTGTTTGTGTCTGTGCCCATGCATGCCAGAAAGTTTTTTTGGTAGTTCAGTGTAAATAGGTTTGCTTTGTTCCACATTAGGTCCGCCCGGCTACAAGCATGTAAAGAGCACATCACATTGTTATTACTGTAAATAGTGGGGGTTGGCCACATGCACCCATAGTTCCAAAAAGCATTGAACAGACTCACCCTGAACACTCTTCTGTTGATGTGGGTGGGTATGTGGATAGTTTTGCCTAGTGAGATTGTAAATGGTCCTGTGTGGCTGGTTTGGGTTCGGGGTGGTTTTGTACATAGTTGTCGCAGAAATTTTGTTTGCTGGCGCAGTGTACAGAATTCTGTGGGTAGTTCACCTTTGCAGTTTTGTCCGGTCAGGTTTAAGTTCTCCTTTGTTTCTTCGTGCCCGTTTCTACGTACGTAAAAAGCTAGCTGTACATAGTGTTACGCTCTAGCGATAGGAAACGACATAAATTATTATACACGTGCCAAACCAACATTGAAAGACGAGGAGTTGAGCCAATAATATTGATTTGAACTGATTCACTGTTTCCATCAGACTCTGATCTCTCTCTCTCTCTCTACATGTCAATGACAAGTTACAATAATCATTCAAACTGCTAGGATTACATCATTCTCACTTCTTAACCTCAGGCTGAGAATATAACTTAGGTCTTCAACACATTTACTGTTTCATAAGATAGGCTATCATCACAATAATCACAATAAAAAACTTGTTAGGGCCCTTAATACTATGGACTGGTAATTAACTTAGGCCTCAGTGCACTGTTACTAAACACGTTATTCCACACTTGTCTGGAAAGGCGGTCCTGGGTAGGCTGGGTAACACTTGACTGGAAAGGGCTCGAAAACGCTAAGTAAAGTAGAACGCGAACGTCGGGCTAACCATTGCATGATCATTAAGTTGATACAGTTGGTAGAAGTTAATCAGATGCTGGAATCTGAGTCTGTAGACAACGATTGGCAATTAGGCTAATTAGCGATAGTACTGAGCCTGAATGGAATGATAGCACGACTAACGTTAGGATAGGTCGGATAGTAATGGGTGTGCGGCAATCTCTTACGAAGGCTAGGCGTGGTCCGTGTCCCATTTGTAGACATGACAATAAGATTTGGTATGTGCTGCATGCACTAAGGATGTACTGGATGCGTACTAGATGATTTGGCCCCAGGCCTAGAAAGTAGAAACGAGTTGGGGCGATGGCCATAATAACATACTCACAAAGTCACTCTGTGGGTGATTAGGGACGGAATAATGTCGCTCGCCATCATGAGCTGAAGTAGTCCACCCTTTCAATGGAATTCTTGGACAGAATCATTCAGATAATTATAGTCTGACGACTGCAACATGTTGATCAACAGACCTCGTTGTTCGCCTTTCGAGCTCCGTCTGCGTAGCTACAGTATATATATGCACCTTTCGCTAATAGTATATGTGTCCATCCACTGAAGTAAGTCGAACTGTCCGAAGCGGTAAAAGGTCACGTGACAGGCCATTCCAGAAACTTCTCCAAGAAAATCTACAGTAGCCCGGAATACCCATAATTAAAACAAAATCAACACATCTCAATCACTTGTAATGGTGAATACTATAACACTCCCCCCCCCCCCCTTAAAGAAGAAAGTTGGAGTGCAATGAAAACTTTCCTCACACTTCTACATCAATACATACTTGCAACAATCAATATGACTGTATAAACATAGAATAAAAACATAAATGCATATGACTTACTTGAGTCAAGTAGTTCTAGAACGTGCATCCGCAATAATATTATCCTTACCACGAATGTGATTAATGATAAGATCATACTCTTGTAAACTTAGACTCCACCTTAATAATCTTTGATTGGAGTTCTTCATCCTGTGTATAAATCTCAATGGATCATGATCTGTATATACCAGGATTGGAAACTTGACAACATTTAAATAAACATCAAAGTGCTGCAAAGCTAATAGCAATGCCAACGTCTCCTTCTCAATTGTAGAGTAGTTTCTCTGATGCTTATTAAACTTTTTGGAGAAATAACAAATAGGATGGTTGATACCATCTTCGTCCTCCTGAAATAATACTCCGCCCACAGCTACATCACTAGCATCAACATTGAGTTTAAATTGCCTTTCAAAATTGGGTGCAATCAACACAGGCTCACTCATCAAAATCTGCTTAACTTTCTTAAAAGATGACTGACAAGTTTCATCCCATAAAAACTTCGCTTTCTTACTTAACAAGTTCGTCAACGGAGTGACTATTTCTGCAAAATTTGGGCAGTACCTTCTGTAATACCCAACCATACCAAGGAATCGCATTAATTCCTTTTTGCTTTTTGGCGCAGGGTACCTAATGATATCCTTGACTTTGGCTAAAATAGGTCTTACTTTCCCCTGACCTACTACATGACCCAAAAATTCCACTTGGGCCTTAGCAAACTCACTCTTATTCAAATTCACAGTTAACTTTGCATGACTCAATTTGTCAAATAATTTTCTAATATGCTCTAAATGGTCACTCCAAGTATCACTGTACACCACTAAATCATCAATGTAAGCATCACAATTATCGAGATCACTGATGAGATCATTAATCATTCTTTGAAATGTGGCCGATGAATTTTTCATTCCAAAACCATGACCCTGTATTGGTAAAGGCCTTGTTGTGTCACGAAGGCCGAAATTTCCTTTGCTCTTTCGGTCAACGGGATCTGCCAATATCCCTTTAAGAGATCAAATTTGGAAACATACTCTGCTTTTCCAACTTTATCAATACAGTCATCCACCCTGGGTATGGGATATGTATCTGACTTTGTAGCTGCATTGACTCTCCGGTAATCTGTACAGAAACGAAACGTGCCATCAGATTTTGGCACTAAAACACATGGTGATGACCAATTACTCTTACTAGGCTCAATTATACCATTATCCAGCATATACTGAACTTCTTTTTGCATCTCCTTCGACTTCAATGGATTCACTCTATATGGGTGCTGCTTTATAGGAACAGCATCACCTACTTCAACATCATGATAAATAACATCAGTTTTTGTGGGAGTATCAGAAAACAATGTAGGATACTCATCTAATAATCTGATCAATTGCACCTGTTGCTCTAAATTCAAATAATCAATTTTACTCTTGAACTTTGCTAATACCTCCGAATTTTTCAACTTTGGTACAACATATTCATGATCAAGGTCTTCTTTACCACTACCCTGTGATACCTCATTCACACCTCCAAATTCTGTAAAACTAGTATTTCCATCTGACAAAACATCTTCATGAATACACTCTGGGACACTATTGTCTGTCACAGTGTCCTCAATATGAGTCACAGTGTCCTTACTCATGACATTAATAACAGCGCCTGTAGGTACTGAATCTTCAATTGATTCCTGACGGTCATGATATCTTTTAATCATGTTTACATGACATAATTGCTTACTCTTTCTCCGATCAGGAGTAATGACTAAATAGTCAACCTCATTTACCTTCTTATCGATAACATATGGTCCTGAAAACCTTGCCTGTAATGGGTTTCCTGGCACTGGGAGTAGTATAAGGACTTTGTCCCCTGTTTGAAAGTTCCTTTCAACTGCTCTCAGATCATACTGATCTTTCATTTTCTCCTGTGCATCCAACAAATTCTTTCTAGCCAATTCTCCAATGTTTCTGAGTTTTTCCCTAAACCTTGACACATACTCAAGTAAATTCTGGTCAGGAATATCATCCAACCACTTGTCTCTTAACAACTTTAACGGTCCCCTTGGTGTATGACCAAACACCAATTCATAAGGTGAAAACCTGAGGGAAGCTTGTTTCGTTTCCCTTACTGCAAACATTAGCAATGGTAGAGCCTCATCCCACTCTTTCTCATATTCAAAACAGTATGCCCTAATCATGTTCTTTAGGGTCTGATGAAATCTCTCAATGGCCCCTTGGCTCTGTGGGTGATAAGGACTTGAGTTTTGCTGCTTAATTCCAAGCTGATACATAACTTGCTGAAACAAACTCGACATAAAGTTAGAACCCTGGTCTGACTGTACGACTTTAGGAAGTCCTACCCACGTAAAAAACTTGACCAGAGCCTTAACAATTGCAGGTGTCTTAATATTACGGAGGGGAATAGCCTCCGGAAATCTGGTAGCTGCACACATAATCGTCAGAATGTACTGGTTCCCTGATTTTGTCTTAGGGAGAGGGCCAATGCAATCAATAATAATCCTGCTAAAGGGTTCCTCAAAGACAGGTATTGGCCTCAGTGGAGCAGGTGGGATCTTTTGATTGGGTTTTCCCACTACCTGGCACGTATGACACGTCTTACAAAATCTCATAACATCCTGTTTCAACATTGGCCAAAAAAAATAATTCAAAATCTTATCATACGTTTTGTTGACTCCAAGGTGGCCAGCTAATGGAGTCTCATGGGCTAACTCTAAAATCTTACTCCTATATATCTTTGGTACAACTATCTGATGTATAACCTGATGTTCATCATCAGCTGGGGCCTCAGGTGGCCTCCACTTTCTCATTAATATCCCCGAATGTAAATAAAAACAACTTGGCACTTTCTCAGCTTCAATTTTACTCAGGGCTTTCTTTGCCAGAAGCTGTATTTCAGGATCTTTTTCCTGTTCTACCTTTAATTGCTCCTTGTTAACAGGCTTTTCATTAACCTTGTCTACAAAATCTACTTTGCAGATTTTTACATTTTCACCATCTGCCTGAGCTTCTACGGTAGACTCATCTAAGTGACCCATAAAGGTATCACACAAATTTACTCCACTGTCAGACATTTGCGTCTGTTTCTTTTTCATTGCCCGAGTTGTCACCGCACATGCTGGAAACAAATCAGGAATTTCTTGTTCCAAACGCTCTGTTTCATTTTCTGCGCTTGGTTCTTTGGTGAGTTGTAAGTCTGGGAACACTGTCGTCCCCCCTAGGTCATTCCCTAGAAGAAGTGTAACACCCCTATTTGGGAGAGTTGGCAAAATACCTAACTCAACTGGCCCAGTAACAAAGCCTGATTCCAAGTAAACCTTGTGGAAGGGAACATTAATGGGATTACACTCTATACCTTTCAAAGTAATGTGAGACTCTTCACAGCTTCCTTTGGAGATTGGTAATACATTCTCCATTAAAATTGAGTGGCTTGCTGCTGTGTCTCTTAAAATAGTTACAGGCTTTCGTGTACCCTGGTCATCTATTAATGACACATAGCCCTTTGAAATAAAAGGCTCAAACTCCTCATCCACTTTTTCAGTGCTCTGAACATTAGGTTTCCACACATCAGTGTTATTACCCTTGGGCTCTTCACACATGTGAGCAACCGGTTTGGTGCTCCCTGAAAGGGACTTTCCTTTCAAAGTCCAACATTCAGACATAGTATGACCTAGTTTTTTGCAAAAACCACATTTAGGGGCCTTTGACTGATCACCCTTAGTTTTTCCTTGGTTGGAACTTGGGTTTTCATCCTTCTTGGATTCTCGATCATTATTTTTCTTATCTTTCTTGAAACTTGTTTGTGGACTGTTTGTCCCGGACTTTACTTTTGTCCTATCATACACAATCTTGTGTGTAAGTGAATAATCGTCAGCGAGAGTTGCTGCATTTTCCAGTGATGACGCTTTGTGGTCATCCAGGTGGGTTTTTATTTCCAAAGGAATGCATCTTTTGAATTCTTCAACTAATATTAGTTGTCTTAACTTTTTGTAATCGCTGCCAATTTCTTTCGACATGCACCATCTTTCAAAAAGCATCTCTTTTTGCCTAGCAAATTCTACATAGGTTTGCCCATCTTGCTTTTTACTCTGCCTGAATTTTTGCCTGTACGCCTCTGGTACAAGTTCGTAAGCCTTCAAAATTGTCTCTTTGACCTTTTCATAATTTGAACTGTTTTCAAGAGACAGGGAAGCATATACTTCTTGTGCCTTTCCTATCAAAACACTCTGAAGCATTAAGGCCCATTTTTCTTTTGGCCATTTAAGCGAATTGGCTAATTTTTCAAAATGAAGAAAGTATTTTTCTACTTCTGTTTCCTGGAACTTAGGCACTAACTTGAGGTATTTTGTTACATCAAAACCTCTTTGTTCAACCCTTGCTGAACCAACCTCTAATTCCCTAAGCTTTACTTCTTTTTCCAGTTCTAATTGTTTTAATCGTAATTCCCTTTCTTCTCTTTCTCGTCGTTCTTGGAATTCTAATTCCAGCCTTCTTATTTCCAAGGTTTTGCCTGCACTACCTGCATTTTGATCGACCTCTGGTACAGGTCGCACGTTTTCTGGTAGAATATTTTCATCTACTAGATACTCAATTACCAAACTTTTCACTGCAGGTTTACGGTCACTTGTTTTTACTTCAATACCATAGTGCTTGCAAATCTCTACCAACTCTGACCTTTTCAGTGGGTCCAGAGCCTCAACTGAAGGTGCCTTAACAAATTCAGTAACATCCATCGTAGGTAAATACAACACTTTCTGCAGCCAGCTAGGCCTACTATGATCCTATACGGCTAGTTACAGTTAATTTAATCTTTTGCCTGAAACTGGTTTGTTCCTAGGATAGGCCCCCAATTTTCCTGTTACGCTCTAGCGATAGGAAACGACATAAATTATTATACACGTGCCAAACCAACATTGAAAGACGAGGAGTTGAGCCAATAATATTGATTTGAACTGATTCACTGTTTCCATCAGACTCTGATCTCTCTCTCTCTCTCTACATGTCAATGACAAGTTACAATAATCATTCAAACTGCTAGGATTACATCATTCTCACTTCTTAACCTCAGGCTGAGAATATAACTTAGGTCTTCAACATATTTACTGTTACATAAGATAGGCTATCATCACAATAATCACAATAAAAAACTTGGCAGGGCCCTTAATACTATGGACTGGTAATTAACTTAGGCCTCAGTGCACTGTTACTAAACGCGTTACTCCACACTTGTCTGGAAAGGCGGTCCTGGGTAGGCTGGGTAACACTTGACTGGAAAGGGCTCGAAAACGCTAAGTAAAGTAGAACGCGAACGTCGGGCTAACCATTGCATGATCATTAAGTTGATACAGTTGGTAGAAGTTAATCAGATGCTGGAATCTGAGTCTGTAGACAACGATTGGCAATTAGGCTAATTAGCGATAGTATACTGAGCCTGAATGGAATGATAGCACGACTAACGTTAGGATAGGTCGGATAGTAATGGGTGTGCGGCAATCTCTTACGAAGGCTAGGCGTGGTCCGTGTCCCATTTGTAGACATGACAATAAGATTTGGTATGTGCTGCATGCACTAAGGATGTACTGGATGCGTACTAGATGATTTGGCCCCAGGCCTAGAAAGTAGAAACGAGTTGGGGCGATGGCCATAATAACATACTCACAAAGTCACTCTGTGGGTGATTAGGGACGGAATAATGTCGCTCGCCATCATGAGCTGAAGTAGTCCACCCTTTCAATGGAATTCTTGGACAGAATCATTCAGATAATTATAAAGTCTGACGACTGCAACATGTTGATCAACACACCTCGTTGTTCGCCTTTCGAGCTCCGTCGTCTGCGTAGCTACAGTATATATATGCACCTTTCGCTAATAGTATATGTGTCCATCCACTGAAGTAAGTCGAACTGTCCGAAGCGGTAAAAGGTCACGTGACAGGCCATTCCAGAAACTTCTCCAAGAAAATCTACAGTAGCCCGGAATACCCATAATTAAAACAAAATCAACACATCTCAATCACTTGTAATGGTGAATACTATAACAATAGTTATCACAGACATTTTGTTTGCTAGCGCAATGTACAGAATTCTGTAAATAGTTCAGAGTTATGTTTTTGTCCGGTCAGGTTTAAGTTCTACTTTGTTTCCTCGTGCCCGTTTGTACGTACGTAAAAAGCTTGTTAAAGCGTGGGGATAATGAGGTTACCCTTTGCCACAACTGCCTCCGGGACACCCTTGGGCAAGGTGCGCCTGTATTTTTTGCCCAGTTTTGTTGTTTTTGTGAAAATAGTGTATATAGTGTACATACTGTAATTATAGCAAGTTGACTCCGCCCCGGACCCCTCGTGGCAAGTGGACCCCGCCCCGGGCCCCTCGTGGCCCCTTGGGGCAGTTTGTGATGATTGTTTGGTCTGGTGTTTTAGTTTTTTGGTTGTTGTTGGGTGGTAGTGGTTTGGTCTGGTGTTGTCTTTCGTTGGCGTTATGTAGTAATATTGGTTTAGGGTGGCCGGGGGGCGGTTGGGTTGTCAGTGTGTGTGTGTGGTTTTATTGTTGTAATGAACATAATTTTCTGTTTGATTTGGTGGTGTGTGGATAGTTTTGCCTTTATGTTCCTGTCCGATCCGGTTTGAGTTTTTGTTTGTATGTGCCGTTTCGATGCACTTAAAAAGCACACAATGCACGTTCAGCTCAGGTCTTCGACGAGAGCAGACGTGTTTTCGTCGAGCTCTCGTCGTTTTACCGTGCTCAACTGGTATAACTGTGTGATAGCTGTACTATATATTGCGATTGTGTGTAAAACACCTTATAGTGTGCTTGTGTTTTAGTTGATAAGTAGGTCTGGTCGTGTTCATCTTCTTGCGACCACGCCTTAATTCTGTGTTGCTTGTCCTTTTGTTACTTCATCCTAATTTTTGTCCCTTGTAAAACTAGTTCTGAGGTTTTTTTCACTTTTATCCCGTGGCCTCGAGCCACACAACTGCTGCTATGCCCGGAGGTCGGGATAGCACAATTGTTAAGTTGGAGTTTTCGTCCGGGGCGAGCGTCTCTCCCCCGCAGGCGTTTTCTGTGTTAAAGAATAAGGGGATACAAGTTAAAGAGATAGAGATGTTGCAGGCGCTTGCCGCCCGCAACACGTATGACCTGAAGTTCAGGTCCTGGGTAGGACGTTAAACTGCATCCGGTTGTGGAGCTTGTTAAAGCGTGGGGATAATGAGGTTACCCTTTGCCACAACTGCCTCCGGGACACCCTTGGGCAAGGTGCGCCTGTATTTTTGGCCCAGTTTTGTTCAGTTTTTTGTTTTTGTGTAAATAGTGTATATAGTGTACATAGTGTAAATATAGCAAGTTGACTCCACCCCGGACTCCTCGTGGCAGGTGGACCCTGCCCCGGACCCCTCGTGGCCCCTGTTGTTGGTGTCTGGCTTTTTGGTTGTTGGCGGTATGTAGTATTATTGCTTTAGGTTGGCCGGGGGGAGGTTGGTCTGTTGGGTATTTGGGTTGTTGTCAGTGTGTGTGTGGTTCTATTGTTGTAATGAACATAACTTTGTTTGATTTGGTGGTGTGTGGATAGTTTTGCCTTTATGTTCCTGTCCGATCCGGTTTGAGTTTGTTTTTTGTTTGTATGTGCCGTTTCGATGCACTTAAAAAGCAAGTTCAGGTCTGATGCTGCCCGTGTTAAAGGTGTGTTTTGCCTGAAGGGGGCAGAGGGGCTCACTGTCACCCCATATGATCGCTCTGTGGCGGTGACAGTGTTATACCTGAACTTTGAGGTCGACCAGCGCCTGGTTGCGAGGGTTCTGAGCCAATACGGAACTGTCTCTGACATGCGGTGGTGCAAATATGGTTCGGGCGAGTTGGCCGGCATATTTAATGGAAAGAGGCAGTGCCGTATGGAATTAGACAGGGACATTCCGTCCTTCCTCTTCATAGGGGGTTCGAAGGCCCACATAAGGTACTTCGGGCAGCCCCGCACCTGTTTCAAGTGTGGACAAGAGGGACACGAAGCCAGGTCTTGTCCCAACAGACGTGTGTGGCAAGTGCCTGCAGGTGGGGCATGACAAGGCAGAGTGTCCAACGAGTGGCGGTGCAACCTTTGTGGAGAGGAGGGGACATGTCTCTGGTGGCTCGTGCCCCACATCAGGTCCATCTGCCCAGCTAGCATTGCGGATGTGGAGGCAGGCACCTGAAACCCTCGCAAGCAGGGCCCAGAATATTCCACTGAGGACTTGGAGGAGGCAGCACAAGAAGTAGAAAAAGATTTCCTTGTCCTCGAAGCAGTGTGACGGGGGGTACTGTGGCTCCCAAGGCGGACTCCTCACCATCCTCTCCCACCAACACCAGTGGAAGCTGATAGGATGGCCGTGGATGAGAGGAGCCTACAGCTCTCCTCCACTACCGAGTCTTGCTATGTCAGGATGGTGTGGAGTCTGCCTCAGAGCCTCCTCCAAGGATCCACCTTCCGGGGAGGGCTGGTTTGATTTATGTGAGGGAGAGGAGCCTTCATTGAAGAGGTCGGCCTCAGGCGGGGTGTTAGACCAGGGGGTTCACCATTCTCAAGACCCCTCCCCGAGTTCACAGAGTAAAAAGGTCAGGTCCCAGGTAGATACGTAGCCACTCATTACACCATGGCTGATCCCCTGTCCCTCCTGACTCTAAATGTTAACGGCATGAGGGACAGTCGGAAGCGGTCAAGGATATTCCAATTTTGCAAAACACTGGGTGTGGACTTCGTTTTCCTCCAGGAGACCCATATTATGAATGAGGACGATGTCCACACCTGGTCCTTTGAGTGGGGCGGGGGTTTACACGCTTCCTTTGGCTCAACAACATCTTGTGGTTCAGTTATTTTAGTTTCGCCAAGGTGGACTCCGCTGGTCGGAAAAGTCGATTCTGATCACATTGTTTAGCAGCAAGGAAATCCTGCTCCACCTGATGTGCCACCTCATCAGGTGAAGGGGACCTAGGTTCCTCCACCATAGGTTCTGGGCCTGACTGCGAGGGTTCATGTGCCGGCCCCACATCCGCACTGGCACGGGCAGAGTACGAAGTGGGGCCGGAACCAGAAACATGTTCCCTCTCCCCCCCACAGAGTTACACCGTCACCTGGTTGGGACACTCGGCTTTGCCGTGCCCCAACTGCTGGCATCTGCCACAAAGTCTGTTGGGATATGACTTGGCTTCGTGCCCCTCCACTCTGAACAATTAACAACAGGTTTCGGGGGCTGCCAAAGTATCTTATATGGGCCTTTGGAACCACCCTATGAAGAGGAAGGGCGGTATTTCCCTCTATCAAGATAACCATACGGAACTGTCTCTTGTGTCCGTTCAAAGATGCCCTTCAGCTCACCTTCCTGGTAGGTGACCCACCGCATATCGGAGACAGTTCCCGTACTGTCTGAGAACCCTCGCC
>JAIZAY010001404.1:0-15221 GCA_029531755.1 Holothuria leucospilota
GGGGGGAGAGGGGGCAAAGCAGGGCAAGAGAAAGGTGTTGGTGCAGACGGAAGACAGGAGACTGGAATGCATTTGTAGACAACGTTTATCACAATATTATCAAAGCCCGTAACCAACACTTTTTGAAACCTAAAACATATTCTGTCGGCAAAAAAGCTACGTAGGGCTTTTCAGTATCATTGTATACTAATGGAGTTCATCGTTCATGTGGTATTCTGGCATTGAGTCGGTAAATTCTGCACCAGTCTGAAAAATGAAGGAAACATGAGGAAAAGAAATGAAAGAAAGAGGACAATTTCTGTAATCAGAACCCAAAATTTTCGACGCGTTACGCGCGCAGTAATGTTACTCCAGTTTCTTGAGTAATTCCACTCCACATAGCTAGACAGCATAAGTCCTGTCAACCTTACCGAGTAACATGTAGGCAGGGTACACAGGTTATAGCCCTAGAAGTCGTAAATGCATCCCATATCGCAAAGCCTAGTTGCATGATCTCTGGTTGTGTCATGCGGTACGCTTCAGTTAGCGTGAGCGAATCATAGGAGCAAAATATTGACTATTTCCATCGCGGTAGTTTCAGGATGCGTTTCAACACAATGTAGGCCCCTATGTTCGTACCCCGATACAGTCTACAATCTACCCAGTTTTTATGTTTTCAATTTTGTATATTAATGATTAACAATTGTTTTTTTTTTGATGTCATGCCTACTCAAAAATACGTCGCGCCCCGCTGCCAATTTCACTGATTCAGACTCAAAGAATACCAGCTATCAGTAACGCAACTCGGTTCTTGACTATATTCAAGACTGAATAATATATGCAAAGTAAAAAGTCAAAGGTTAAACTATGCATTAGCGATGGACACCAATAGCTTAGGGCTCCTTAATATCTCACTCTTACTCACCCCCTCGAAACCCGGCTCGTACGCGAACTATAGGTGGCCATCGCCTGCGCATTTGGCCATGAATCACTCCATGTCGGGAAAATTTCTACGTCGCCACCCCTTTATGGTCGGTTTACTTAATTTTAGCTTTCAAAAGCGGGTCATTTCTGCCGATTAAACACATAAAACACAAATTCCGCCGCTATGCGTTAGCCCCATACATCTCTAATACCTTGTTACCGGTTTCTAACTAAAAAATAAAAGAGCTCAAATATAGACACAAACCCTCTTAACCATCTCTTTTCCACGTACCTTTAAGTCAGAATTTATCGTATTTATTGTAAATTCCGGGAAGAATTCACATCTTCCATTTCGCTAAACTATTAGTTTACGTTACTCTTGTAGTAATGTACGTTCGGTACAAAGTGCATAAATAGTGACTCAAAAGAGGCGACTGCTACAATGTCAAGTGTTGACCCCGCCACGCGTAGATAGGGCTATAAACTGCCCCTAGACAGTTCGGCATCATGTGGCGTATCACTGAGCCGACGGGGACGGCGGGGCGGTGAATATGGCGCTATGTCTACCTCACGCGATGCACATCTTCTCTTTTCCAGTGAGTTCCTAAAAAAAACCCGCTATATGTATATAAAACACAAGTTCTTGTAAACAATTCCAAAGGATAGGCATAACTAATGTGACACCAGATTGCCCATCGTAAGGACACGCTAATTTTTCAAATAGTTTCAAATGGCAGGGAGGACACCCTCTCACCCCTAACACCCCTCCCCCCAGAGCCTGCCAGCCATCACTACAACATAATTTAGCATTGACCCCCCCTCGAGAGAAATCTCCTCGCGGTACGACAGATTAAGTGTCATGACCTATTTAGTGCTTGTAAAAGCGTTCACAAGATTCTTTTGTGGTAAAATTACCCCAAGAAATTTCGCGCGCTTCCTCCGCTTTGTAATTTCACAGTTTAGATTTCGGGAAAAACCTTACATCGGGCGGAACTATTTTCCTCTAGTATGTACAGACTTTTATCCAATATATGCCCCGCAATGGCTTGGTTTAGTACACAGGTTTCCTTCAAATCTCCCCTAACCAACGCCTCGATGACATCGGGGTTGTCGGGGCTTCGGATCGTTGCCCCCCCCCCCCCCACGTTGGGCAAATCCTGGCGCCACCACCCGCTGGACCACTACCTGTTGGACTATCGGTTCTCAGCTCTAACTGCATCGCTTATCAACACTTTCAGTCGGCATTTGCTTCTTTTCAGTCGGCAAATACGGCACCACACCCCCATGATAAATACTCTGGCGACGCCCCTGGTTTTATATAAGGTTTTATATACTTTTCACTCTATTTGCACTGCAAAAATTGCATGCGTAATTTATGAGTACCATGTAATACTGTAAATATATTGTATGAGTATTGAAACATGTAAATATTTTGCTTATTCTGTCAATTTCGTAATTAAACATCCTTCGTTAATTACTGTGTGACATATAAATAGGTTTGCCTTGTGTTCCTGGTCCGGTTTAGGTTTTGTTCGGACTTTTGTATCGCCCGTGTATGTTTCCAAGCAAGTATAAAACACCGATGGCATTACCCTACGTCGTATGAGTATATAGCCTATAAGATATGCAACCACAACATTCACTGTCAAAAGAAAAACATCATAATCAAGCTTACGGATTACTAATATCTTGCAGGAAATATTTATTTATATTGTCGTATATTAATACTTTTAGGACGTTAACATTTTTTAGTGCTTGTTTCCTCTTCGGTATAATTTGCACAGTCTAGTGTTGCAGTCAGCATTCACCACTCACATCAAGTCTGCCCAGCGTATGCGTTACGTACAAGGTTGAAACAGGAACTACTGCTTTGAAGAAGGAAGCAACTGCAACGTCAATTTAAGGTAACCTTTAATCCATCCATTCAAAGGCAGGAGAAAAGGTTAGGTTTGAAAAAAGTATTTAGCGCAGCCAACACATCATGTACACTCACGCAACACTAGGACACTGTGTGTCTCTTATCAAACTCGACAATGGTCTAAATCTTAGACTACAATGACAAAACAATTCCTATTTTATAGAGTATCGTTTCGGCCTTATGTTCGATTACCTCCCTTAAGTCCGTACCTTCTAAAGCATATAATGATACTGAAAAAGATTGTGTGAATGACGCAAGCCGCTTTATTTCATTGTATGGCAGTTATTCATGAAAGCTAAAGTTGCGGTATAAAATCTTATCATAAACAGTGAGGGTGACGTGATCGACTTCATTAACACAAATTAACGAAACAGAAAAATTTTAGCGTTTCCCTATTTGCATTGTTGTTGTTCATGTATCACGTGCTTTTGTCTATTCTATAAACAAAAATGGCCACATAATAGAAAAACTGCCATCTAGATAATTACTTTTGCCTAATTACTTCATGAGTAGGTCAAAGTGAAGAGCTGTAGGTTTCGTTAACAGTTTGTATGTCTTCAATGCACTGAATCCGATCGCTAAGGGAGAAGAAATTGCTAACTCGGACAAATGAGATGCGACTGCAAATTAGTGACGCAATGATGACTGTCATATTGAATAAACCTTTATGGAGGGTAAGAAAAAACATCATGAAAGAGAAAACAGCAAAGTACGTATTTTGGTACCTGCAAGTGTTGCAAGAAGGAAGGCAATTATGCAGCACTTTTCTCATACAAATTATGCTTTTCAAAAGGCAAATCACAGGATTCACATTACTATGCAGCTTCAGTTTTTATTCCAGTTACAAATATTGTAAAAAGGACACTGCAGATGAATCTGTGCTACTTAATTATGTCATCTCATGCTCATCATGCTGGACACTTTCTGGTATTCTTACCCGAATATGACTGATCAAAGCTTCCTGTTCGCTAACAGGACGGTCCGGTGTTGTCAAAAGTGCAGAACATCTTTCAGAATGCCTTCAACAATAGGCCTGAGTGCTCAGAGTGCGCCAGGAGCTGTGTTTCATGAATTTTGATGAATATAACAAACCCTGTCAGAGCATAACTTTGTGTGAAAAGTCAAAATTTATTTTAGGGCACATTACAAGTCATGGGCGTCAATCCTGGGGGGGGGGGGACAAGTCCCCCTCCCACATTTTGGAAGTACACCCATTGACTTAAGATCCTTACACAGTATGTTTTTGACAGAAGTGGTCATGTCCCCCCACATTCGACTAAATTTTGACGCCCCTGTTACAAGTGCATTTTTATTTCGACGAGAAGCCCGGGGCTGGTATTTTGCGATACACTCGCAAACAAAAGATTCGGAGGTGGAACTCGTCCTACGCTCTCGTCTTTCGTGAGCTTACACATCAATGTATATCCATCTCAGCCTAACCAAGAGCCTTGCAAGGTAGATTGTTGATTGTTACCTTTAGGATCACCTCCTTTCTCGCAATTGGAAAAAGGTAGGTCATACATCCTTTCCCAACTGGATCCATGTCCCCCTCTCCCAACCTGTCTCAGCCGTGGAACTTAGTTCCACCTGATCGATCTACCGCCTTGCACACGCACGAGCACACACGCAAATCAACCAACACCTAAGGAATATTTTTTTCAAATTTAACAGTTCTTTAACCATGCACTTGAAAATATCCCAAGTGATGACAATAATTCGTGAAATTTGGTACCTCATTGAGAACTCAACGAGTTACATTTCACTGAATCGGTTTTGTAGCGAAGTCATGGCTATTGACTTAATGTCTGTGGAAGTTGAAATTCCTTTCACTACACATACTGCACGTGGCACGCGTAATATGTTGCATCCTAACCAATTATGACTTGTGTATGTAAAGCGGCCATTTTCCACCACTTAATGCTGTCCTAAAGATTAAACTGTTGGAAGTTTTATTATCCATATTTCAATCTTTTCAATACCAGCATAATCCCTGCAGATGATTGACAATGAAAATAAATAATAGTCTGGGATCTCTTAATTAAGTATATTCAATGCTCTGTGCATAGGAAACGGGTAAGTAGGCCTAGTTGTAATTATTATAAAGGCCATACCCTAATCATGTAATGCTGAGTCAGGCGCTCATGTCATACTGAGTCTAGCGGTGGACTGCATGTAAAATGCACTGTGCAGAATTTGCAACGGGCATACTACGATGCACGATGTGGTAATAGTGTTTAAAACTGGCATTTTTGATGATGATGATGATAATGATGGTGGTGGTGGTGGTGGTGGTGGTGGTGGCGGTGGCGGTGACAGTGACGATGATGATGACGATGACGACGATGATAATTTTTAATAATAAGTGGATTTAAGTACAAAGTACAGCTTTTATATTTTAGAAAGGGGCAAATATATTAAATGGTTTGACAATTTGCACATTTCGGTGCGAAATTTCACGAAAGTGCAGTTTAAGTTTTAGGCCACGAAAGTGTAGATTACATCTTAGGTCTATCAGGAGCGTTGGAAACGGGACAAGAGAAATTCCATGACCCAATTATTCCATCAATCCTCAAATTTTAAACGCTTTCAATGCTGTTCTTATAGTAAGAAAAAGGGGGAGTGCCTTCCTAAAAGCCTTCAAAGACCTTTTTGTTTCCTTGCCGTAGGCAGGCAAGAAATCTATGCGATGGTGATGTCGTGTGTGTGGGTGTGTGTGTGTATGTGTGCAATGTCTCAAGACAGGAATGAACGACACTTTTCATATTTGGTATATAGATTTTTCATGTTAAGAAAAAGAACCCTGTTGTTTTTGGAGGAGATCAAAGGTCATCCGAGGTCACCAGAGGTCAAAAACCGAAAACCTTGTAATCGCGATATCTCGAGATAGCAATGGCCGATACTTGTCATATTTGGTACATATATTTGTCATGTTGAGAAAAAGAACCCTATAGGTCTTGATGAAGGTCATAGGTTATTTGAGGTCACTGGAGGTTAAAAGCCGAAAAGATATTATCGCGATATCTCAAGATAGGAATGACCGACGCTTTTTATATTTGGTATATACATTTTGCATGTTGAAAGAAAGAATTCTATTGTTTTTGTCTGCACACACAGAAATAGGGTATAGTCTAGTCTAGTATAGTCTAGTATAGAGTACAGTCTAGTCTAGTCTAGTATTGTATAGTACAGTACAGTATAGTTGAACTGGTCCAGTAAAATCCAGTTGAACTGGTCCCGTTTAGTCCAGTTGAACCCATCCAGAAAAGTCCAAATGCATTTCATACACATCCCAAAATGTGCAATTTACACACTTAAACAGTTTGTAACGGGATTAGCCCTTCATTGAGTTGTTTTTATCTTTTTTGTTTTGTAAAACTATTGTAAAACTGTTTTTTTAAACTTCACATGAGAATATACATAAGTCTTGACAGATTGCGATATTACACGTCCCATACAATACGGTAAGTTGGATGTTTTGAACTTTCATCAAACCTGAGTAGTTCTCGTTAAGTGGGTTGTCCCTTGAGGACGTATAGCTCCTTAAGGGAGCAGAACTCCTTCGGTAGTATTGTGTGGTTTTCGCACCTGGCTCTTCGCAAGAGAGATGAGGGGACTTTTGAAAAAAGCTCATCAAACCTGAGTTCAATTCAGGTTTTCGTCGAGGGCAGACGTGTTTTCGTCGAGCTCTCGTCGTTCGCTCGTGCTGAATTTGAGTGCTGTGCTAGAATACTTTACTATACTGTACTGTACTATACAATACTAGACTAGACTAGACTGTACTCTATACTAGACTAGACTATACCCTATTTCTGTGTGTGCAGACTTTATAGCGATGGTGGGTGGTTTCGTATAGACAAGGGCTTGGTCGTTCTTGTTTTTCCAAGCAAGCTCACTTTATCTCTGTAACTCGTGTTGAGTTCCCTTTCTGTTTCTTATACTTTGTTTTATCTAAGAGTACTGAGGGGTTTTTTTCCCGTTGTTGAGTGGCCTAGTGCCACACCCATTCGCTGCTATGCCCGGAGGTCGGGATAGCAGTATCGTTAAGTTACAGTTTGAGTCGAGGGGGGTTGTTACACCCCAGCAAGTTTTTTTTTTTTTTTTTGTTTCTTTGTTGAAGAAGGATAAAGTAGATGTTAAAGAAATACAGATGTTGCAGGCCCTTGCGGCTCGGAATACATATGACCTAAAATTCAGGTCTGATGCTGCCCGAATTAAGGGGATGTCCTCCCTTAAAGGAGTGGAGGGCCTCACGTTCTCCCCATATGATCGCTCTGTGGTAGTGACAGTGTTGTACCTGAATTTTGAGGTGGAAAAGGGCCAGATGGCGAGGGTTCTAGGACAGTAGGGAACTGCCTCTGATAAGTGTTGGGTTACTTACAAAAAAGGTGAACTGGCGGGTATTCTCAACGGAAAGAGACAGTTCCGTATGCTACTGAAGAAGGACATTCCCTCCTTCCTGTTCATTGGGGGTTCGAAGGCCCACATTAGGTACTTTGGGCAGCCCCGCACCTGCTTCAAATGTTCGTAGGAGGGACACAAATCCAAGTCATGTCCCAACAGACGTTGCGGAAGATGTCTGCAGGTGGGGCATGACAAAGCTGAGTGCCCCAACGAAGTGCGGTGCAACCTTTGTCAGGAGGAGGGACATGTTTCTGGTACGTGCCCCACATCGTACTCCGCCCAGCCGGTGAGAATGTGGAGCAGGCACCTGAACCCCGAAAGCACGTCCAGAGGCCTCGCAGTCAGACTCAGAACTTTTGGTGGAGGATCGTGGGTCCCCTTCAACCCAAGAGGTGGTAGACCAGGTGCTGCAGGATTAGGCTGCTTCTAAACACTGTGAGTCTTAAACCATTGAGGTAGGCCTTCCAATATCTTCTCCCCATCACCCGAGGAGGCTGGTATGTCGACTGTGGAGGGTGATCTCCAGCTCTTCTCTGACTCCGAGTCGGACACTGTCATGTCAATTGCTGAAGAGCCTGTCTGGAAGCCTCCACCCGAGATCCCACCACCAGGAGAGAGCTGGTTTGACTTGATCGACTTCCGTGAGGGGGGTGATTCTGAAACCAATCTGAAGAGGCCGGCCTCAGGTGAGGTGCCAGTCTACCATACTGGGGCACCCACGCCAGGCCCAAGGAGCAAAAATGTCAATTCCCAGGGGGATACGTAGCCACTCATTTCACAATGGCTGACCCCCTGTCCCTCTTGACCCTGAATGTTAGCGGCATGAGGGACAGTCGGAAGCGGTCAAGGATATTTCAATCTTGCAAATCACTGGGTGCGGACTTCGTTTTTCTCCAGGAGACCCACATTGTGAATGAGGACGATGTCCACACCTGGTCCTTTGAGTGGGGTATGGGTTTACACGCTTCCTTTGGTTCAACAACGTCTTGTGGTTCAGTTATTTTATACGTCTTAGGGTTGTAGTGTCGGCATGTCGGAATTGGACATGTTCATAAAGAACCACGACATGGTTGACGTTTGGAGAGCGCAACATCCCGGCTTGTCCATGTTCATTGACACCGCACTGATGGCACGGACGCCTCAAGGTTGGACCGGGTGTACTCTCCACTTATACAGTCACCGATTGACTGTGAAGTTGTGACATATCCAATTTCGGATCATGATGCAGTTACTGTCTCCTTTCAGCCTCCAGAGTCATGGCCAACAATGGCCAACAGGGAGGGTGTTCTGGAAAATGAACACAGATATTCCAACGGAGACTGACTATAGCGAACAGTTTAAAGCCAGGTACGAAGGGTGGCGAACATTGAAGCCGGCCTTCTCAACGGATTTAGAGTGGTGGGACGACGTAAAGTCCCGCATCAAACAGTTGACAGTTGCGTACTGTGCAGCAAGAGCTCGTCGAAGAAGGGAGGGTTCTTCTCGCTCTGCTTTAGGGAGAGGAACGGGGACTCCACCGCACTTCACGCAGTCCAGCAGTATCTTGATCAGAAATTGCACGGGGCCCGCGTTCGTACTCGCGTGCATTGGATGGAGGGGGAGGAAAAACCAACTATCAAATTCTACCGCGACGCCACAAAGTAGGCCATCGATCGCCGCATAAGAGCAGTCCGTGACGTCCACGGTACAGTACAGAAGGACCCTCTCGACATCGTCGAAGTATTTAAGACCTTCTATGAACAGCTTTATACCCGGGCAGATGCCGATGAAGACCTTCAAAAGTCCCTATTAGATAATATTGACAAGACCCCCTCTAAAGAGCAGAACGATGAACTTGGTTCTCTCCTTACTGTCGACGAGCTCTGAAAGGCAGTGGCGAAGATGAAAGGCGGAAAGGCGCCTGGGTCCGCCTGGGTTGAATTTTACAAACGCTTCTGGGGAACCGTCGGACACGATCTCCGTGATGTATTCGCCTCTGCCTTCCTTGTAGGTTCATTGAGTCCCTTCGCAGCGCACAGGTGTTATAACATTTTGCCAAAGTCTGGAGACCCCCTGAACCGAAAAACAAGCGACCAATTACTTTTTTAAATGTTGACTACAAGATTCTGGCGAAAGCCCTTTGTAACAGGCTAGGCACAGTCATGCCGAATCTTGTAGGGTGAATTCCAGAAATGTGCGGTGCGGGGACACAGTATTCAGCACAACCTCTGATTGGTGCGGGACTTAGTTGAATATGTGATGGACCGTGATCTTCCATGTGCGTTTGTCTCCCTCGATCAGGAGGCCTTCGACATGGTTGATCACGGATTCCTCTTTAAAATCTTGAAGAAGTTTAGTTTGAATCCAGTTTTTGTTAAATGGACCTTTTTACTGTATAATAGTGTATATAGCCGGGTTATCGTTAATGGCCTACCGTCGGACCCCTTCAGAGTCCTACGTGGGGTACGGCAGGGGTGTCCCCTGTTACCTCTACTCTATGTATTGTTTAGTTAATCCCTTGCAAGAGCCTTCCAAATTGAACCTTTGTCTCGACCATTTCACATACACTGTGGAGCTAAAGTCAAGTGCCTCCTCACATGCGTAGTCTCCGACCTAGCTTCCTTCAGGTCACTTACTGGCACGCCGTCTTCCTTTCAAAGAGCGACAGGTGCCAGACTGAACCCCATCAAGACTAAAGGACTCCGCCTAGATATGTGGCGGTCAACTGCCCTTCGCGGCATCATGGGTAGACGATGCCACAAAAATCAATGGCATATGGTTTGGTTAATGTTTACCCGAGTCACTTACCTGGAATAAAAAAGTGGACCTGGTCGAGGCTACGTTGAAAGACTTCTACATTAGTCTGTTGGGGAAGGTAACAGTTATCAATCGTTTCGTTTACCTTCTCTTGTAGTATCTGTGCAATGTTCTGGCTACTCCAGAGGGTGTCCTGGTGCGACTCGAGAGGGCCGTGTTTAGGTTTCTTTGGGAAAACGGAGCTGTCAGAAGAAAAGTGGTGTACCAGGAACCTCGGCGGGACGGGGAGGGGGGTGGGCCTCGTGCAATTTCCTTCAAAGCTCCGTTTTCTCCTGACTAAGTGTGTTTTTAGTGCTGTCGACAGCCAGATGCCGTTTGCCTATTTTGTCCGTTGTTGGGGGGATTATCATTCCGGTAGTTCTTTCCTACCATGTTTAGCAACAGTGTGCCCCACAGCTGGAGACCTGCGAAGGCATACTGTCTTATGAGGAAAACACTACGTACGTATGATGTCAACTGTAGGGGACGTTTCACAGTCCAGTGCAGGGGACCAGTACCGGGCCATTTTCATGACTTAGTTGGTCAGGTCCAACCTAGGGACTAAGTTTCAGAGCCGGAAGTGTGTCGTGTGGTTCACAGCAGGTCACTCGATTACCGCCGGCGAGACCTGCTGTGGCGAATCGTGCACGACGGCTTTGTAACTAGTCTCAAGCGCCTCCGGTGGCGTCTTGGAGATGGCATTTGCCCCCGCTCTGGATGGACTAGGTGGGAGAGTGTGCCTCATGTGTTTTGGCAGTGTGGCTTTGTCGCCCTCCTCTGGGAGTTTCAAGCCCTGGCTGATCCCCTTACGTTTTGTAGCACCTGGGCGGTAAGTCAGAACTACGCTTTGTATGGACTATCCCCCCCCCCCCCCCCCCCCCCGCCATGCAATAAAACCTCGAAAATCCCTTTTCGAATAGGTAGATAATTCAGGCCTTGAAAGGCAGTCGCCAAGTTACGACGCTAGGCAATCATGAATGTGGGGGAAGCCTGTGGCTTATGAATTTCACCATCAGGTTGGGTGGCAAAACCGTAGATTACCCTTGAGTGAAAAACGTAAGTTACTTTGATCCGGCATCGCTTAGGCCTAAATGTCACCGCCTTTATCCACTCAGCCACAGCACGGGTATGGTCATCCTCTGTTTATGAAGTAAAAACAAAGATAAAATGCCCAACATTATAAAAATATACTATCTTTTAAATTAAATTCGATTTTTATTTTATTGCATTTTACATTATTTATTGACTATTTGTGGACTTTCTCCGTGCCATTCATCAACTACTTGCAAGATGATTAGTGAGAAATCTTAGAGTGAAGTTGCTGCAACTATTCTATTTCGGTACATTGGAACATTTTCTCCATCCACCTCCTCTCGTTCTCTTCGAGCGATTGACTGTCTTTCCCATTTCGATCAAAATTGTAAATTTTGTTACTTTGAGCGTATGCATTCTATACCATCCACCTTGTCATTCCGGTCTTCAAAATTTTGTCAAGTTTCGATCATTTTTTTCCCCTCAGTCTCGAACGGTATGTTGATCTTGTGTAGTTCAGTTACCCTACGGTGAGTACCACTACCGTACCGCTTTCCCCCACGCCAGCGGGGAGGATGTTTCCAAGACCCGGTACCGTTGGCCTTAATTTTAGACCTCTTTCGATCTACACTGTCAAAATAAATCTAACATGTGCTTCTATATAAGATAATACAAGCCTTCTTGCATTGCACTCCATCTGAACTTACATAGAGCATTTACTCAAGCTGACCTAATTTATTCACCATTTCAGAATTTCCGCCCACTGCCACGGTTCGTAAATGATAACACACTAGGTATTTCCAGGGTTGTTCCGTTACACTTTGAAAGTAAATCGTTATAGTTACAGTTAATTCCATAAAATTGTAACTCGTTACATTTAAAAGTTGCAATGGTGAAAAAGTAACTATTTACAGTTACTTTTGACTGAAAAGTAACTAGCTACATTTCAAAAGTAACTAGTTACTTCAAGGTGAATATACGGTACCTCGGTACCTGAAATGGAAGGGAGGCATAATTAGATAGTAAGAAGACACATGAGAGGGCCGGACCTCATTTGTGCCGGTTATCCTTAGGTGTTCCCGAAAGAAAGTCAACGATGCCAGCTGATCTTCACTGGGGATTCAGGCAGGGTCCTAACGCTCATCATGAAGCAGCGAATCATGATACTGTGTCGGAGCTTATGCAAACTATTTGTTAGACAAATATGGTTGTAACCAAAACTTTCCAGTTACGACAGTACTTCTTTGAGGGTGGAAATCGTTATACTCCCATCAAAATTTAGAGAGGTTAGTGGCTATTAAAGAGGGAGAGCGTTGTTCCAGCAGTAATTAAAGTCTTTACCCTCAAGGGCATAAATATGGTAGTACGATGTTCTATATTTGTGAACGGTAAAAGTTTAAAACCTCACCATTTAGGTTAGGCTAAGTGGTATTTCCGCATAAATTTCAAGTTTCACATTGTGTCGATATAAAACAATGCATAGAAATGGTGAGACGATGTAGTTTACACATACAGACCATGTGCCCATAATTCACTTTCCTTTTACAATAAAAAGGTCAAGCTTTAAGTCGGACACTTCTCTCCCTTTAAACTAGCTTTGTTAGGATACTTTTAACACCATTTAACCAGGGAGTTGTTATACACCTCCATGATTCAACCATTTCAATATTCTGCTGTTTTTATAATAACCTTACTATTACACATGTCGGCTGTTTTAGCCATCGTGACATCTTTCCATTGCTTTTAAAGTCCTGAGAAAAATTGGTGCATTTCTGCAAAAATTTACGTTGAATTTTGCCTTGTAAAGCACTTAAAACTTGGTGTATACTACTGTAATTGTGTTGACTATTATTGTTGTTAAATCTGACGGCTAGTTCGGATAAACGGGGTTTCGGATAAACGAGGTTCGGATAAACGAGGTTTTACTGTATTCCAGTGTAAGGAGTTGTGGGCATTGAAAAGAATATGATACAACCTAAATTCATACGTTTGATTCATCAAATACGGATACCATACATGTTAAATTAGATACATAAATGGATGCACGGTGTTTACCGACGATTGAAAACGTATAATTTACTGGGCTCCAACGCACGAGTCCGGATTCGCCCAGCTTAATGCCGGTCTCAAGAGCGTTTTTTCTAGATTAGGAATTTGCCCGGAATAGAAGGTTCCGGAATCTTGAATATGAAAGTTGCATCAAAAGTGTTTAAAGTTCCATTGTGCACAGTGAACAGATGTAAAGTATTGTCACGCATGATCAACTAAATTACTGAGGAGGCCAGACTATGGAAGTGATTACAAACGAGACTTTATTAATGGTGGACGTGTACAATAGAACTAAAACATCTGTAAGTTTGATATGCTATACATTGGCAAAAAGGCGGCTCTTGGAATTGGTGCCATTGGAATCAGAACTGGCCGGAACTTGAGGGGTACGTACCACGCTCGGAAAGATCAGGGAATCTAGAATCGCAGTTAGCTCCGACTCGGATAGGGTGGACTCGGGTCCAGCCCTAACGTCTCAAAAGGCAATTATTAAACTCTCAAAGTAAGCCTAGTATTTGAATGCCTATGGGTCAACCTATTTCTTACGGTGCACTTTCTTCACTGTGTCCTCAAAAGGACAATGAGTAAACTAAGGCCCGGCTGAATTCACTTAGTAAATATACTAGGCTATATAAAGTCAGCTGGGCCTTAGTTTGCCAGAGGACCGTTCAGTATTTTTCAACAAATTGCACTTTTCAACGATTTTAAACGATTAGCACTTTTGCACTTTTGTGGTGGTTGTGTCTCCCTTGTTGGCTTTTCACCTGTTGACTGTGTACTCTCTGATGGCATTCTTGCCTTTTTGGAGTTTATTACTGAAGAATGAAGACAAAGATTCGGTCTCATGGATAATAAGCATTGATCTTTCTAATAAGTAATTTGACACACATATCAAATTTCATACTTAGTTTAATCAACACTCAAGTGACCCTGTAAGTCTGCAGCATCTGCATCTAATATCAACTTCTGATTCTAATCGTGAATAAAATTTGATGTTGGTGAGGGCGACGTCGATAATAGAGATGAATGATAAATATATCGAAAATAATTTTACTACCAAAGTGTCATCAATTTGAAAATTTTCTGTTACTACTTTGAGTAAAATGCAATTCGTGCTCATTTTGACTATTTGTAACGGGAAAGTAATGGGACCCAAATGTAATGCCGTTACAGTTTCTTTTACACAGAACTGTAACTAGTTACTTGCTCCGTTACAAAAATGCAAATGTAACTCGTTACAGGGTTTCGTTACACAAAATGTAACTCGTTACAGTAACGGCGTTACTTGTAACTCGTTCCTTGCCAACCCTGGGTATTTCCACCTCATTGAATATAGCCAAATGGTTTCCGCTGTAGGATATCTTTTCTTAACACTCTTCACGTGATATTGAGAACATACACAGCGCGAAAATTTGTCGTATGCATGTCTTTGTACATTCGGTATACATTCTTGATTCAACTGCCTAATGTTGCAGGTGACGGGGGCGTTGCTATGGATGCCGGTGGTTATAAGGTTATGTGGCATTTTGTCAACAAAAGCGTATAGACCGGCAGCCCAGAGCATTTTGATCAAACGAACAAGGTACCAATATTTGACCACACCAGCATCCATTGCCTAATCTACTGTATGCAGATATGGATGTCTGTCGGAGACCTCCTGCTGCATGTGGCCCCTGTGGACCTCAAAAAGGGGCCAAAAAATGCATTGGATCAAACATTGCAGGTACCACCAGAAACCAATTTAAAGTGAATGAGTACATCGTACAGAGCATGCAATGGCCCCTGCCAGACAAATTGTTTGCTGCATAGGCACCAGGCGCCACAATTCTATAAGGGCTGCAAAATGTTGGGTTAGATCAAACATTGGAGGTACCACATGAAACCAATTGCAAAGGAATATTTACATTACACAGTGTACAGATTGGCCCATGCAAGACAAATTTACTGCTGCTCAGGGCCTGCCAGACAGCCCCCAAGTATGACCCCACAGGCCCAATATCACAGAATTAACCCAGGATAAATATTGAAAATACCACTTAAAACCAATGTTTACTTATCTAGTGTATTGTGCAGAGTTCAGAAATACTCTTGCAAGACAAACTGTTTGCTGCCTAGGGCCCGGCAGACATCCTAGATGGGCCCC
>JAIZAY010000717.1:0-32442 GCA_029531755.1 Holothuria leucospilota
TGTTGCTACGATCACTCTATGTACGGGAATCTGTTTACAGTTTGTGAAATGCATCCGCGTGTAGTCGAATCGCAAGTTTTTGACAAGACTGAAACCAAAAACAACTTTTACTATAGGCATTAAATCTCTTTAGAAGAGCGTGAAGACAAATCAAGTTTTAATAGGGTTATTTACACGGTTGCAATACACTTAAAGGTATGTTCTGGTGACCAAATTTGATGTTTTTAAAGAAAAACAGAAAAATTTTCTGTGTTAGGCAGTGAAAACCCCATCTCAATGACATATTCTATTTAGAAGATACGGATTTTTGAAGAAATGTTACATGTTCAGCTTCTGCAGAGCATGATGGGAACTCTGTGATGTCATCTGGGCAAATTGATTTGATGTAGCTTTTGTATTTCTTTATAATGTTGATATCACTATATTGAATATTTCATAACTTTATTTGCTGTACCATAAGTATGGGACAGATAAGCTACAGCCCCCACCCCTACCCCCAAATCAAATTGGGCTCCTACGCCTATGCCTGTAGGTAGGGACAATGGCCACTGCGTAGTTGACCCAGGGCATTCCGCACCTAGCTGGATCATTACGCAGTGGGTACGCTGCGACAGTAGGATACATCTATGCAGCACTGCTGAGTAGATGCCTAAGATGAGCGCACATAGATTTTACCATTACGAATGAAGAATGTAGCCTATTGCTTCTTAGGTAGAGTGTGTTGAACGTACACAAACAATTGTGTAAGTTCTTGCGTAAGTCAAAATAGTAACGTTCTGCCTACAATTTTTAAGTGTTATTCACAAAGCCGACTTACGCAGTATGTAAAGATGCGCATCGTGTGTACAATATAAGTAATTGTGCCGATCGTTTTTGCGGTTGCAACTTGTTTCTCGCATCTTACGCCAATCGTGAAGTCTTCAAGATAAGTGTGCCCGATACTATGCCTTGCTCATCAGTTTGTGTGTGTTAACATGTGGCTGCTATGGCGTTTTATACTTACGATACTCAGGAGCTGGCGTAAAGTTACATTTATTACCTACCAGTGTTGGAGGTCTCGAGGCCAGGGCTCGCCTCGAGGCAAATTTCTGAAGCCTCTGCCTCGGTTTGGAGGGTGATGCTCGGTCTCTCTCTCTCTCTCTCTCTCTCTCTCTCTCTCTCTCTCTCTCTCTCTCTCTCTCTCTCTCTTCCTCTCTCTCTTTCTCTCTCTCTATCTCTCTCTATCTGTCTCTATCTCTTTCTCTCTCTCTTTCTCTCTCTCTCTCTCTCTCTCTCTCTCTATCTCTCTCTCTCTCTCTCATCTTCTCTCTCTCTCTCTCTCTCTCTCTCTCTCTCTCTCTCTCTCTCTCTCTCTCTCTCTCTCTCTCTCTCTCTCTCTCTCTCTCTCTCTCTCTCTCTCTCTCTCTCTCTCTCTCTCTCTCTCTCTCTCTCTCTCTCTCTCTCTCTCTCTCTGTCTCTCTCTCTCTCTCTCTCTCTCTCTCTCTCTCTCTCTCTCTCTCTCTCTCTCTCTCTCTCTCTCTCTCTCGTTCCTCTGGCTTCGGATTTTTTAGTTTTGCGCATTGTACAGTTCTGTCATGTTTCTTTTAAAGCTTGTTTCATATAGAAAACGTCCTTGAGCACCTGGATAGATCATACGATACAGTAAACATAAACAGATAGTGGCCAGTCACCCTAAATGAATCTCTTTTGAAAATTAGCTGAGATGTCGCCGTCACCTTGGGAAGGAAGAACACTTTGGAACAATAGCATTCAATGCAATCGCCTTAGAAATGTGGTTCAAACAGATTAGTTGCTGCACTGAGATTAGAATTCTGTTTAGAGATATCTTTGTTCTCCCTCAAAAAGTGTCTTGTGTCTTACTTAGAGCGCAGACCCGTGGAAAATTAGCCCTAAACAGCCACTTGATACCTTGGCTCTCGGTGGGCGATTCCTGGGGCCATCCCTGAATTTTCCCTCTTACGGACTTCCAAGAAATGTTAGACGCAGAACTGTTGTAACAACTTCACATTTTAGGTCTAAAATTCTGTATATATATCTATATATATACATATATATATATATATATATATATATATATATATATATATACATAGAAGTTAGTGTAGATCTACCTAATTACCCTGAAGACCGCTATTAAATAGTAGACGTTCGGATAGATCTGCTATCCTTGGACACTATATAACGAATAATACAAAAAGTCCTGAACATAGCTGCTCAAAATAAGGCCGTGATACAAACAAAGACTTAGCCCAAAGTCGTGTCGCAAAGTCGTGTGTACGGTAAGATAATCCTCTCTTTCAACTTTTCAACTTTGCTTTGCTTCTTTCTTTCTTTTTTTTTTTCTTTTTTGAATCTTTGGCTTATTAAACTTTCTGCATTATGAAGTCTCGTAACAGTCCTCGTACCGTGTTATTCGTCAGTTTCTGTATATATATATATATATATATATATATATATATATATATATATATATATATATATATATATATTATATATATCAAGCATTGGAATCAGGAGCCGAAATCCTGTGAGTCAAAGGCCGTGCCCTCAAACCAAAATGTGGGAAATAAACCATCATTCCGGCCCATATTCATAACAATAATAAAACTAAGCAGGGAGTAGCTAGGATGAAATTTTTAGGGGGGCCGAGGTATCAAATGGGGGTCACGGCAGCGACCGCCGTCATTAATTCTTATACATTTTTTTAGGACACGCCTGAAACTAAGAGATTTTAGTATAAAGGATAGCTTTTGCGTTTTAGAGTGGAGTGAAAATACTAAATGTCTTGACAATTTGCACTTTTCGGTGCGAAATTTGACAAAGGTGCGAATGCAACTAGATTACATCATACCAGGGACGTCGGAAACGGGCACTGAGGATGCAATCACCGAATTATTTTCATTTTGAAACTTAATTGTCTTATTACATCAAAAGTTACCTTATAAGGTTAAAGCTTTGGAGTTGAATGGTTCAACCCCCAAATTTTAAACCCTTTTGATGGCGCTGCTAGTTGATATAAATATGTGGTGCTGTTGTCCATCTGATATGCTGTACTACCACTGGTAATAGTAACTCCATGCTTGTACCGTTAAGATGGATGGATAGCTTAAACATCAAACTCGTGACTTACTGTGAACTTGCGAGTGCTACCGTTACAAAATGCACGGTGTGGCTGTGGTAATAAAACTCAAGACATATGGTTTACCAAATGCAGGGTCGTAGCCTGCGGTTGGGTAGGGGTAAGCTGCCCCCTGATATTTCCAAACCCTGAATGTAAAATGACCTACTTGAAGAAGTACTGAAAATGCTTAAAACTCCATTGTACTGGTTATGTTATTAGGGCCCTCAAGGCCGGGGAAATCGCATATATAGTTAGCTAAACTTTTCCAGCATTTTCCCAGGGAGGTCCCCTGACCCCGCCTCACACGGGGTCTTATGTAACTCGCGAGTTACTAACAAACAAACCTCCTTCCTCATGCATGATGCACAAAACCAGGACCGTAGCCTGCGGGGCAAGGGGGCAGTGCCCTTGAGATTTCCAAACCTCCTAAATGTAAATGGCCTATTCTTGAAAAAAAATACTGAAAATGCTGGAAATCACATGTAAAGATTCCTTTTCCCCTAATTTTCCGGTGGAGGCCCCCGAACATTGCAGACGGCTCTTATTCAGAATCGACAATGAACTTCCTACCTAGTGCATGATGCAGACATCACAGCGGAAGCCTACACGTTAAAGATGTTAAGTACTACTTCTCGCGCGGTGCCACATCATGCTTACAAAAAATAGCATATGATAACCTTTAGTTACGTGCTATAAAATCAGTAAGTTTATAAAGTACCTTTAAGTCCTGTTTTCTCCTACAAAGTGATTTTATTAAATAAGTTCTTCAAGTATAACAAACTTTTCTTCTTAAAGTATTAGTTTCTAAAGCATGAAGTCGAAAGGTATAGAAATTAGGTGGCATTTCCGACAATCTCGGAGGCATTTGTGACAAAAGCAAGTATATACCTAAGCCTAAGCACCAACGGATGGTTGCCTTCCAAGTAGCACATTAAGAGGGCCCGGGAAAGTCCGAACTGGGTACCAGTTCTCGGCTGTGGTATAGCACGGTGCCATGCCACAGTGGAAAAACACTAAATAATGAGAATTTCTAAAAGATATAATCAATTGAAAGCTTGCCAAAGTTAGCACCATTTTCTATCCAAGCAAACTTTTTAAAGGTGAAATTTCTCGGGAGGGGGGTCTTAGACAGCACCCTTTCCCATACATCCAGCCAAAAAGAAAGCAGAACAAGGCACAAAAAATGAGGTTCGAAATTTGCAACCAGGTTAAACCTTTCCAAAGATAACGCTATTGAGCATCTCTGCCATTTTGCTTCTTGCAAGAACTTCTTTGAGAAGTACGTGTGTCAACCCGCCACTTAGACACCCCTGCAAAGAGACAATTAGCACCTACGCGACTTTGCATAAAGGTCACGTCCTCCCACTAAACCCCTCCCGTGGACCGACTGCAGTGGCCAAGTGGTTAGAGCATCCGACTTGCAGCCGGAAGGTCTAGGGTTCAAATCCTGGCCGGGTCATACCAAAGACTTTAAAAAATGGAACCTTCTGCCTTTGTGCTTGGTGCTCAGCATAAACAATGGAGTAGGGGAAACAAGCCAGTCAGCCACAACTGGAAAAAGGCCGTGGTCGTCTCGACTTGAACCAATTGGTTGGAAACTGGGACGTCAAACCTCATCTAACCCTAACTCCTCAGATACTGCTTGAGACACCACTCACAGGACGGTCAGGGTTTATGCCTTAGAGAGAAACGTAGCCAATCTAGATCAGGGCCACGCAAGACAGATCCATGATGCAGAGATACTGGTATGAAGGTCAAGAGGATGGTCATGATAATACTCATTGTCCCTTAGGGACGTAGCTCCTTTGGGGAACAGAATTCCTTTGGGAGTAACGTTTGGCTTCGAGGGAACATTGGAAATAGTACTTTTCACGACCCTGTCTTTTCAATAACTCTTCTACTGCGGGACAATCTGCAGTCTCGAATGCATGGAAGATTAACTTGCGGTTCTGTTCTTAGATAATATTATGGTAAAAAATCATGCCATTCTCATTCACAAACATTGCCATTCAATATCGTCAAGTCAAATATGTTCAAGTCAAGTCGCAAACCATTTTTTCTTCAAGTCAAGTCGGACTCGAGTCCAAGTCAGCGACACGAGTCAACAACTCTGCATCAGGCGGTCCTTCTTTGCTTTTCCTCACGGGGTGGGTGTAAATTGCATACACATCCTTCAGGTCCATGGACATGAACCAAATCGACTTGTGATTAGTCAGGGTAACCCTTCTTCAGGGGTCTGTTCTCTTGTTCTCTTCACTTATCCCTAAACGTGGTCAAGAGTGATACCTTACTTAAGCTTATAGTCTATATCTTTGAGGGTAAATAATTCACACTTGTACAGTTAATACCGGCAGTGATGTCACTGTTAACCATGCCTGTATATATCCACGATGCCAATACTCTTGGATGAGCTCTGAATGTATCAAATAGTCCAGCAGTGCCCTTGCCGATGCATGTTTGATTCCTTGCCGAAGGCAGGCCGGGAATCTTTGGGATGGTGATGTCGTGGGTGTGTGTTTATGTGTGTGTATGTGACACTTAATTAACTTGTAAACACGATATCTCAAGACAGCAATTACCGAAACTTTTCATATTTTTTATAAAGATTTTTCATGTTGAGTAAAAGAAGCCTATTGTTGAGACAGAGGTCAAAGGTCATTTGAGGTCACCAGAGGTCAAAAACTGAAAACCTTGTTAACACAATATCTCAAGATAGCAATAAGCGACATTTTTCATATTTGATATGTAGCTTTTTCATGTTAAGCTGAAGAACCCTATCCTTTTTTGGTGGAGGTAAAGGTTAACTGGGGTCACTCAAGGGTCAAACACTGCAAATTTTGTTAACACAATATCTCAAGATAGGAAGCTTGGATAGATTTCATACTAAGTATGTGGATGTGTTATGGTAAGAAAAAGAAGGTTACTGTTTTTGGTGGAGGTCAAAGGTCATCTGGGGTCCCCAGAGGTCAAACACTGAAAACCTTGTTAACACGATATCTCAAAGTAGGAAGATTGGATAGATTTCATACTTGGAATGTGCATGCCTTATGGTGAGAAAATTCATATTGTCTTTGGTTGAGGTCAAAAGTTCATCTGGGGGTCAAACTCTGAGAAATTTCTTAACACGATATCTCAAGGTAAGAAGCTTGGATAGATTTCATACTTGGTACGTGGATGCCTTATGGTCCGAGAAAACCATTTTGTTTTTGGTGGAGGTAAAAGATCATCTGGGCTCACCAGAGGTCAAAAACAAACTTTCTTAAGAATTTTAAGATCGTCATATGGAGTCATCAGAGGTCATAAAGCAAAATTTCCCAAGAATTCCAAAGATCGTCTTTAGGGGTCACCAGAGGTCAAAAAGCAAAATTTCACGAGATTTCTCAAGATTGTCATCAGGGGTCACCAGAGTTCAAAAAGCAAGATATCCCAAGAATTCTCAAGATCATCGTATGGGGTCACCAGAGGTCAAAAAGCAAAATTTTTCAAGAATTTTCAAGATCAAAGGGCCATTGGAGGTCCAGTCCCTTTCAAGACACTTCCTCTTTTCTTTTTTGTTACATTTAATGGGGTTCAAAGGTCATGTGAGGTCAGCCTAGGTCCAATTGTTAAAACATCGTAAAATGATATTGTCAAGATAGATAAATTTGAGGGATAAACCTCAGTGCAACAAAGGCATTCCAATTCGGCAAGGAATCACTGAGTCTTTTGGCTTTCTGGTTATATTTGCTATTGAGCCCCCATCCACCTTCATAGGCCGAAGGGAAAATAGCGTGACATGCATTCTGACGTCTAGGGGTAGGTGAATGTGCCACAAGATAGCAGACCCATCATGACAGGGCCATTATAATCACTAAGTGGTGCCATCTTGAAATCCTCTTTGCCTGTCACGATAGGCTCATGAAATTATTCATGCATGAATTAGTTGCTGTAGTTACATAGGATTTCGGGTTAAATAATGGCTACGTCTGCTATGACAAGAAATTTGCAGTGCCGTTTTAATGCAAAATGGCGGTCATCTTGAATACAGCATTATTAAAGGAATAATGTGGGATAACAGACTTCTCCATTTTTTTCTGGCCTACTTTAAGGTAAACCAGACGGCGCAATGCACTCTACCTGTCGAGAAGCGCTACCCTAGCCAACATCTAACTACTAGTTGCTTTCAGGTCAGTACGAAAAATAGTAGAGAATACCCAAGTCGAGAGTTATGAAATTTCTGAACTTCACAAAGAGAAAAAACTGTCTTAGCTACCTGCGGTTATTTGAGATGGAAACAGGCTTGTACTGTGGAGCTGTACGGGACAGATATGTGGAAAAACTGAAACAACCAAATTTTACAGAGGAAGGAGGGATTTGGGTTCCTATTAAAGACTTTTTTTCTCAGTGAGAGAAAAAGCAATTAAAATCGTTGGATGAATATTGGTTTTCGGGGACTACATGCTGTTTCACACTCACAAGGGCGAAATTGGAAAGTTCCACGACGGGTGTATGCCCCCTGCCAACCTGGCGTCATCGCTTCTTCGAATGTGTGTTTATAAAGTCAAAATAAGGAACTTTATACTGACCTCCTAGATTTTCGATGATGTGCTATGGGTCCCCACATCCCCGTGGATCAGTCAAAACTGTCAAACGATAAATAACAAGATCAGAAGCTATGTTGAGCAAATTAAACATTTTACTAACGAAGTGATAATTTAGAAGATCAGACTGACGACTGGGGGCATCTCTAATGTTTCTGCTTACAGCAAACTCACCCCTTCCATCCTCCCACCCTCGTCTGTTGGCTTATAAATTTCATCTTTAGGTTGGGTGGCAAAACCTTATATTTTTTCTTTGATTGAAAACACAACTTACTGTAATCCGGCAAGGGACCCAACCCCGAACCTACCGGTTTGCTAATCGTCATCGCTTTAAATACCACCAATTTCATCCACTCGGCCACAGCACCGGTTTGGTCATCCTCTGATTTATGAAGTAAAAACAAAGATAAGATGCTCAACTGCAAACAAAAAATACTGTCTTTTAATTTCAATTCGATTTTATTGCATTCAATTATTTATTGACACTTTTTGGGTTTTCTCTCGCCAATCATCAACTACTAATCAGATGATGATTGAGAAATCTTAGAGTAAAGTTACTGCAACTGTTCTATTTCGGTGCATTGGAGCATTTTCTCTATCCATCTCACCACATTCTCTTCGAATGATTGACGGTTTTGCCCATTTGCGATCAATATTGCAAAGTTTGTTACTTTTAGCGTTTGCATTCAATGCTATCCAGCTTGATGTCATTCCGGTGTTAACAATTTTGTAAAGTTTCAAAGTTTAGTGTTGGTCAAATATCTTTTCCTGAATCTCGAACAATATGCTGATCTTGTGCAGTTTAAGTACCTTAAGGTGAGTTCCAAGACCGCTCTCCCCCACGTCAGCGGGGAGGGTGTTTCAAGACCCGGTATGGCCTTAATTTTAGGCCCTCTTACGTGCTACACTGTGAAAATATACTTAACATGTACTTTTATAGAGGCTAACACAAGCTTCCTTGCATTGACGTCGGATATCTCTAATCACTTCGTATGCTTAGACAGTTAGAGAAGGCAAATAACTGCTGATTGGGGTGATTCGACCGATTTTGTCAGTCGCCATGTTGTAAGTTTCCGCTGCAGATGTTTATAAAACTGTGAGATATTAATTCTTAGCTAAGAGTCAGGTAAGTTTCCTGTTACAAACATTTGCAAGAACTGAACTTAGTATTCAGGTTAACCGCTTTAATGCTGTGTAAGAGATAATGATACCAAAATACAGTCAGTCTCGGAAAGGAAATGGTTTTGCCAAGTAAAACTGCTTCATTTTGAAATAGTGAAGAAAATGCTTAACAAAGACAAATTCATATAACTCATAACCCTGTTAGTATTCGAAGATTAGCTGGTGAATTAATTTCCATAGCGGTGGCCACTTCTTCCCCCTTTCCCACCTTAAATGTATTCATACAGTGGGAGATCTTCGTAACCTTGAAAACGTTTTCGTCATAAAAACATAGCAACAAAGCCTGGGAATAGTTTTACTCAACAGCTTTTATCCCAAATTCCTGTTTGTTTCATACCAGTTGAGGGTTCTTTTGTGCCTGGTATTTGAAAGGTGTGGGCACAATAGCTTCAGGAGCGCTACTTGAAACGCTTTTGTGTGTTTGCAAAAATAAATCCATCTTTTAACAAAAATGACAAAGGGTACAGTGTGTAAGTTTGTTCCATATTGTGACTAGTCTGCACTTCCATTGCACTGTACACATCGACCTCGGGCTGCATTTAATATAACAACTCCCTATTCAAATACATGTCTTTCGCACTAACATAGAAATAATAGAACTGGGACTGTCCTCTGGAAAAACCCGTACGTCATTGTAAATATTATAGGTAACGTTGAAGTAAGTGAATGTTCAAACAAAACCCTGTAATTGCATATTGGCACAGGGCCGTAGCCTGGGCGAAATTCCTGGGGGAAGTTCATGATAACGTCCGTCGACGTTCCTAGGATAGTTAGCACCCAAGTGGATCATTTCGTTGTCACCCACTGCCACCCTGAAGGGGGGAACTACGAGCAGGGATCAACTGGAAGAATGTGACGTTTGTGTGAGGTTGTTCAGGTGTAAACTGGCGCTGTCTTTTGAAAAGCTTCCAAATTAGTCATTTAGTGTCTTGTTTCCTATGGGGTGGGGGGTTCGTCTAAGGTGCCAGATTACACACCTACTCTTTGAGAAGTTTTTGTGTACATGCCTGTAAGATTGCTTAGGTGGAAAATAGGAATTTCTCTAGATACGGGTCTAAAAACATAAATCCAGCCCACAACCAGCAGCTGTGACATTCTAGAGGAGTAGTTAGAGTAACGTTCATCCACGGACAGGCTGTTGGTGACTGTGCAAACTGTTCAGCATAAATATAAAATTTCTTAGAGGAAGACAAGGGGTCAATTGACAAAAACTGACAATGATCTCTGGCAACTCCATAAATCAACCATCAGCACAAGTTCATCGGTCGTCTGTTTGACGTCCTCACTATATTCCCAACCCATAGCTTGTAAGACTGTCAAAAACTGAAACGTCATCCTAACGACGAAAGCAAAAAAGAAAATGCTCAACCAATTCTCGCAAATGAGGTCTGGTGATTATATTACTTCTACTAGTTTATCCATTCGACGTAAAACAACCTTAAGCTGTATAACCTCGCTGACGATTTCAAACCATTCATTTCTTCTTTACATGAAATGATCAGTTGCCCCAAACCTACTCTGACTCATGAATTAAATGTTACTAATCACCTCTCATTTCTTTTGCATTTAGGCCTATCTTTTAAAATGTCGGAGAACATAAAAAAAGCCTTCTCACGGTAAGCAAAGGGGTTATTTTGCAAACGTTTAAACATTCAGTTACAAAATTGTTGTCACGTGATTGAAGAGAGCCATTCATGAATGAGGATAGCCAGGTAGACTACTTCCATTTGGGAAGACCACAGTTTCCCTTTAAACTGAAAACTGACTCATTGTGTTATCGTCACGATCAACCTACGTCAAACTAAATCTTTCTTTTGTTATATCCTTCGAACAGATACGTTTCACCGCCTTCACGCCACGCCTGAACACACTTGTTCTACGGATCAACGGCTTTTGAATTGAGACTTTTTGGCGGTTACCTAAGGTAACATTGATAACTTCCCTTCTGTCACGATATGTACCTTACAGTTAACTGACTAAGGAGGATTGCAGGGTGCTATTGAATAGTGTAAGATGACTACCTGATTTGCTCCAACAGGCCTACAACGTATTCGATTGAAGTCATCAAGTTATATCCTTCGAACAGATAGGTTTCACCGCCTTCACGCCACGCCTGAACACACTTGTTTTACGGATCAACGGCTTTTGAATTGAGACTTTTTTGGCGGTTACCTAAGGTAACATTGATAACTTCCCTTCTGTCACGATATGTACCTTACAGTTAACTGACTAAGGAGGATTGCAGGGTGCTATTGAATAGTGTAAGATGACTACCTGATTTGCTCCAACAGGCCTACAACGTATTCGATTGAAGTCATCAACGATTGCAAGAAGATATCATCAAGAAGACCAGAGGAGTAACATCTTTATTTTACACACCATCATTTTTCTATAGAGGTCGGACAGACCAGGCCATTTCAGCTGATATTTCCTTGCAGGTAAACATACCGAGCAGTGTTTTTAGTACTCGAGACCGGTCTCGAGACCAGTTTTTCCTGGTCTCGGTCTCCGTCTCGACACCCTGTGTCTTGGTCTTGGTCTCGGTCTCGAACCCTTTCGGTCTCGAAAAGTTTTCCGGTCTCTCTTCGAGACCGGCAAAAACTTGTCGTTGTTTTCTTTTTCATTTTTTTAAATAAACTCATTTATTTCAAAATACGCAATTCATTGAGAAAAAATCATTCATCCGGCGAGCCCATTCAGTATATCTATTATGGGTTCAACTTTCTTCTGTGAGCTGGTGAGTGGGTCTTTAACTTGGTCAATGGGGACAATAGTTGATTGGACAAGCACACAGGTCATGTTACTCAGTATAATCAGAACAGTGGCAGTCTGTTCCTGCACTGCATTGCGTGTTAACCGTGTGTGTGTTTGCTGACATCCCCTTCTCAGCGTTTGTTCATTTCTAGCTCTTCGGGATTGCCTGTTGGCCTTTTCATGACCATGTTTAACTCAATCTGGCTACGAATGATCATCTGGCAATCGAGAAACAGAATGAACTTATATACTAGTTCCATAGATAAATATCTTAAGTTATCGACCAAAATTCTTTCTTAGATGGGGAAAAAGTGCAAATGGAAAACATTTGGCCATCATGATCAGACATGATACTACAGCTATCTGGCAACTCTGAAGGCTATGAGTCTGGGCTTACACACTGTTAACTGTATATTATATGCTAGGCCTACATAGTTATCTGTATTCCAATCCAAGGCTCTAGGATGAGGCGGTCCCATCCGCGGTTCCATGACTCATGGCAATATGTACCCGTCCCAAGAACAGAAGCGGGGCCCCTGTACAGGAGACCACAACCAGGAGGCAGCTGGCCAAGCAGCTGGCCAAGTACTTCGATGAGGCTTGTTAGTGTCCAAGCGACACTAACCCCAACAGTTCTGGTTGTCGACATGTTTCTGGACATGTCGACAAAGCTGCCGAGCCTGTTCAGACTGGCTTACAAAGTCCTATCTGTCCCCGCTTCCTCAGCACCCGTGGAGAGGATCTTAAGCAGGGGTGGCACAATCATGCGCCGATATCGAGCACGCCTCTCTGCAGACAAGCTTTTGACACTCATGTTCCACAAGTGCAATGAAGGCATTGTGTGAACTGCGAGTAGTTCCATTGTCATGATTGGTCGGAAGGAAAAGTTGACACTAACTAGACTTCTGGGACTCATTTTTCTGTGGGTTGGACAAACTCGCTATTGGCACCAAGTTCATCAACACGGAATACTTATAGCACTGACTGACTCCGATTGAAAGAGATGGGCAACATTAGAATAATACATAATTATGTAAAGTTATTATGTTAACTATGTTTGACATATGATAATAGAAAACAGGTGTATATATCAATGAGCTGATGCACTCTTGGTGCTGTAGGTCGTTTGCAGATCATACGGTAATAAGGTCAAGTAAAACCAGTATTCAAAAATTTGGACAGTTTGTTTCATTTTCAATATGTACATTCCGTCTCGGTCTCGGTCTCGGTCTCGATCTCGATCTCGGACGTTGTTGGTCTCGGTCTCGAAGCTCTGCTCCTGGTCTCAGTCTCGGTCCTGGTCTCGGATATGCTGGTCTCGACTACAACACTGATACCGAGTTCTTATGTTTCCTATATTAGAAATAGTTTAATAGTTTTAAGGTTTATAGCAATTTGACCAATAAGACATCAGCGATTGTTCACGAAGCCTCAAAAAGATTCTCAGATAATGGTAATATATCAATAAAGGCTATCAGAATATTGTGAGGGGCTCTAGATTTTTGTCCTTAGAAGAATGACTGTATCTAAGTTTTTTATGCTAACCGGTAAACACAACCTTGACCTTAACCTAATCATTAATTTTCATCTTTCATGACTACTTTTGAAATTTTTAAAGTAGCCAGCATGGAGATCAAATTGCTCAAGGCCATATCTATCTACTACTGTGTGAGCCTTATTTTGAACACAACTGACCGCAAAGTCATCGTTGACCAATTATCGTTTGAATTAAAGTCAATTGTGCAGTTACCTATTGTATTTAGACATATAGTCATATTCCTAAATAAATTTGGGGTGATTCACTGAAGAACCCCTTAAGTTGTAGCTTAAAGTCCTTCCTTATCAGTACAATGGGTTTACTGATTAAGCTTTTTCAAATTTGTTTTTTCTCGAGAAGTTCAAATTCCAAAAGTATGAGATCTTAAAATAAAGAATGTTAAGATGTAAATTACAAGTTATACAATACGCGATTTCTGGTAATCGGGGGGGGGGGGGCATATTGGACCACGATATTCTTGGTAGGCCAAGAAAACTTGGTCAAATTGACAATCGCAATAGATATTCTGCTGTGATTTGACTACTTTCAGGACTGTAAACCGATGAGCTTGCATCCAAGGTTAAAAACTGTTTTTTCAAAGGGAATGGCAATGAAATATCTCAACATGAGACGTTAGGAAGCTCCAAGAAACGTATCTTAGAGAAATACTTACGAAAACTTTACTTGCTATCCTTTTAAGTTTTAATGCCTGTTCGGAAGTCATATCTTTGTAAGGCAGCTATTTTAATGTAAAAATTAAGAAACTGACTGATGTACTGGAGTGGAATCCAATTCGAAAGCTACAAAAATGACTTGGAAGAGTTTTTGGAAAGATTGTTTTTCTTTTCTGAATTTAGAGTTCCTACGGCTTGTTGTTACATTTACATATTTTTGATGTTACACCCCTTCACCTTGCTTTGCTTCTTGTGCTGGATAAGTAACATTTTCATAAACTCAAATACGTTCCTACAAAGTATTTTTAACAGCACAAATTGTAGATTTTAATGAAATTCCACTAAATAAGGGCTGTCAGAAACGGCTTGGACTGCAGTCCCCCCCCCCCCTTCCTTTTCCAACCCATCCCATTACTTGAAGTTAACATTTCTTTGCCTCAAATGAAAATTTCAATCTTTGTCCTTAAAAGACCAAACGTTACTTCAGAAAATGCAACACTCCTTAAGCAAAATGGTCTCCTTCATGTTAGAAACCTTCCGTAGGCCCTGAATAAAGGCAGATCATTGGAATACCAGAAAGAGCCCTCAATGGATTACTGAAAAGGCTTTGCTGAAATTAATAGCTTCGAGGCAAAAAAGCTTGCGTCTATATTGTAATTGTTAATAAAATGAGAGTTAATTAAGTTGTTCTTATTTTATTGAATATTTAGCGGCAAACTACGAACTCATTTGCAATGCACAGTCCTTCGTAAGTAGCAGATGCTTTCGTTGCCTGCATTTAAGAGCTGGATCTTAATCTGGTAACATGGAAACACACCTTTAAACTAGAGAGGTAGAGTGAGGATGCTGCTCTGAACCAATTTGTGATCCATCCTTGCAAAGTGTCTTCACTATGATTGTCCGTGCCATTTTATGATTTTCTCTAAAAAAAATCATTAAACCTATCTTTTTCAAAGCTTCATTTTTAATCGTCTGACATTAACATCGAATTTGTTATCTCTGAAATGCACACTGAAAACAGTCAAATTTCCCAGGAACAAAGGGTAAATGGTAGAGACGACACTTGGAAATTTACAATTTTCCAAACCTGTGACGTCTAGATAGTGCAGGAACAGATCATCTGAACCACGGCGGATGCAACTGTACGTTTACTCGTTAGCAAGAGAGACATTCGCGATAAACAGCGAGCCATTTGTTAGTTTTTGTATCCCTTTCCCATATTGTTTGTTTGTGATAACTTTGTTGACAGATACAACTGTGCCTCTAAGTTTCCAACTATTGGACCATTCTGATTGATTACAGTAACTTGTAAATGCACAAAAGCTGTGACATGTAAATAATTAATTACAACTCTACAAGAAATGTAGTCCTGAATGATTAATACAACATTTTATATTAAGCACAAACGGCGGATCAACGCCATACTTTTGACAATTAATCCAGATTTCTAATTCAGCCTTGCTTATGAGAAGTGCAGTTTCCTGATGTTTAAGCTTCTGCAAATGTGCACAAGATTGTCAAAAGTGAAACATTAGCACTTATCAAAGAATAGTCATGTCATCGTGACCTACATTTTTTTTGCTGGATTGTCTGAGACTTAATGTGACACTCGTTTTAAAGATCAGCATTGTGGTTTCCTCAACATCACACAAATCATAAATTAGTATTCAGCTGGACTCTGAAGAAATGATATTTTCGACATGGATATGCTTTAGTTTGGAGCAAGTGTTGACAGTCTTTGAAATTTGTGTGCTTACTATGAGACATGCCACACGGTGACCACACGTTCTGATGCAATCATAACTAGAGTTATTCATACAAATTATTTGTTAACAGACACACACACAGATATATATATATATATTGTATTTTATATATATATATATATATATATTGTATATTATATATATATTTATATATATATATATATTAATATATATAAATATATATATATATATATATATATATATATATATATATATATATATATATATATATATATATATATATATTTCTCTAATTCGGCACTTAGGGGGAAAGTTGTTGTTGAAAAGTCGACCTTAAGGGGAAAAAATTTTTCGGGTGAAATATAAGTTTCGCCTTAACGTTTCCACACACTTTTTCTATAGGAATACGTAAACTTACAAGGGCGCCCTCTTAGATTTACAAACTAGATGCCATTACTTCAAAGTTGTCAAATCTACGGACACCTAGCTGTTAACACGAACGGATGGCTGGCCATTGAAATAACGTTAATTTATATGTTTAGACGTTAGGGCGAATTTATTTCTTATGTATTTTATTATCTTTTTTTCGCCCCAGGTACAAGCAGATATAAGAATTTCCCCTTAAGGTGGGAATTAGCGTTATATATATATATATATATATATATATATGTATATATATATATATGTATATATATATATATATATATATATAACGCTAAAACCCACGGTAGGGGGAAAAATTTTAGAGGGCGCTAGACGCCCTTTCGAAAAGGCGAAAAAAAAACAATAAAATACATAAGATTATATTTCGCCATTTGGTAGAATTTGAAAAAAAAATATACATCAACGTTATTTCAATGGCCCACCAATTGTACGTGTTAACAGATACGTGTACGTAAATTGGTCAACATTGAAGTAATGGCATATAGATTATGTAGTGAAAAGGCCATTACCATCCGTTTACGTATTCCTATAGAAAAAGCGTGTAGTTTCGTTAAGTCGACCTGATTTTTTCCCCTTATAGACGATTTCCCCTTATAGGCGGGTTTTTTCATACGATATTTCCCCTTAATCCCAAATTAGCAAAATATATATATATATATATATATATATATATATATATATATATATATATATATCTATATATGTAATGATAGCAGTAGAGTGGGACTTAGCAATTCAGTAAGCTTGACTTTGCTTACATGTGAGTTATTCGGGTCGGAATCAATAACTTTGCTTAGAGATAAAACTTGGCAATTGGAGGACTTCGTTAATGAGTTATCAAGGAAAAGGTAAAGTATTCGGTCTTCGAGGTGACGGCATTGACGAAAGTAGACGGCGATTATTGAAAGGGGTTATTTGAGTATAATATCACTTCATTTGGGCTTGTGTAGAATTGCTGCAGATAGCGGCAGTTGAGGAAAAGAAGCTTCCAAGGTACAAGTCCCTTGTAAATCAATCACCAGCACAAAGTGATCGGCCGTGCGTTTCTCACTATATTCTCAACCCGTAGCTTGTAAGACTGTCAAAAACTGAAACGTCTTCCTAAACGACGAAAGCAAAAAAAAAAAAAAAAAAACAACAACAACAACAACAATATAATAATAATGATGATGATGATGATGATGATGATGATGATGATGATGATGATGATGATGATGATGATGATGATGATGATGATGATGATGATAGTAATAATAAGATTAATAATTAAATGCTCGACCAATGAGGTCTGGAGATTATATTACTTCTACTAGTTTATCCATTCGACGTAAAACAACCTTGCTGTTAAGCTGTATACCCTCGCTGACGATCCATTCACCACCTTCACGCCACGCCTACAATCTTGGACAAAACTCGTTGGGACACCCCCGCTCCCCTTCACAAAGTTGACCATTTTCACGGCATACAGTCATTCTCTCTGCGCAACTTTGGAAGGGGGAGCGGGGGCTTCATGTAAACCTGGGAAGGGAGATTCAAAAATATTATGACAAAGCGTCCCAACAGTTTTGTCCAAGATTGTAGATACACATTTAAACATACAAATACAAATTTGATGTCGCGTCATTTCAGAAAGCCATTTATAAATGAGGAGAGCCAGGCAGACTTCCATTTGGGAAGACCACAGATTCCCTTTAAACTGAAAACTGACTCAATGTGTTACCATCGCAATCAACCTACGTCAAACAAATCTTTCTTTTGTTATTTCCTTCGAACAGATAGGGTTCACCGCCTTCACGCCACGCCTGAACACAATAATTGTTCGGATCAGTGGCTTTTTTGAATTGGGAGGTGTTGGCGGTTACCTAACGTAACATTGATAACTTCCCTTCTGTCGCAATATGTACCTTACAGTTTAGTGACTAAGAAGGATTGCAGGGTGCTATTGAATAGTGTAAGATAACTTTGCTTCAACAGGCCCACAAAGTATTCGATTGAAACCATCAACGATTGCAAGAAGATATCATCAAGAGGACCAGAGGAGTAACATCATTATTTTACACACCATCATTTGCTGCAGAGGTCAGACAAACCAGGCTATTTCAGCTGATATTTCCTTGCAGGTATACACACCGAGAAGTGTTGTAGTATTCGAGACCGGTTTTTCCTGGTCTCGGTCCCGGTCTCGATCGACACCCTGAGTCTCGGTCTTGGTCTCGGTCACGAACCCTTGCGGTCTCGGAAATTTTTCCGGTCTCTCTTCGAGACCGCCAAAAACTTGTCGTTGTTTTCTTTTTTCATTTTTTTTTTTAATAAACTCATTTATTTCAAAATACGTTTTAGTCCATTTACTTTGAAAAGTAATTCATTGAGAAGCACTCATTCATCCGGCGAGTCCATATCTATTTTGTATATCTATTATGGGTCGAACTTTCTTCTGTGAGCTAGTGAGTGGGTCTTTAACTTGGTCAATGGGGGCAATAGTTCATTGGACAAGCACACAGGTCAGGTTACTCTGTATAATCAGAACAGTGGCAGTCTGGTTCTGCACTGCATTGCGTGTTAACCGTGTGCGTGTATTGAAATCCCCTTCTCAGTGTTGGTTCAGTGCTATCCATTTCTAGATCTTCGGGATTGCCTGTTGGCCTTTTCATGACCATGTTTAACTCAATCTGGCTGCGAATGATCATTTGGCTATCGAAAAACATATTGAACTCATTTACCTGTTCCATATATAAACATCTTCAGTTATCGACCAAAATTCTTTCTTAGATGGGAAAAAAGTGCAAATGTAAAACATTTGGCCATCATGATCACACGGTCTCGGTCTCGGATATGCTGGTCTCGACTACAACACTGATACCGAGTTCATATTTTTCCTGTATTAGAAATAGTTTGTTATATTGTAGGTAAGATTCGTTAACCATAACTCAGAAGTTCACCCCTGTCAGCGGCTTTGCCCCTCCCCGCCCAGTTTCCCCCTCCCGTTTTCCCCCTTCCCGTTTCCCATCCCCGTTTCCCCCTGGAAACGACGGCAAGTAGTGTAACTATAAAAATTATAGTTTCCAGAAAAATTTAACCCTGCTCCACAATTTTCCCCTAAACGCGAATGTCTTACTACTAATTATCAGAAAGGCATATAGTTATAACCCCTCGCACACTATACGACTTTGAACATGGCACTCTGACTGGACTGTCGCATCCGTCAAAATTGTGAAGTATGCTTTTCCCTAAGACCAACGGTTGTAAGACCAGTTTAAGTCAGGTCGGTTCGACCCGATTCTGCAATAGTTTTAAGGTTTATAGCAATTTGACCAATAAGACATCAGTGATTGTTCACGAAGATTCTCAAATAATGGTACTATGTCAACAAAGGCTATCAGAATATTGTGCGGGGCTCGTGATTTTTGTCCTTAGAAGAATGCTGTAACTACGTTTTTTATGCTAACCGGTAAACACAACCTTGACCCTAACCTAATCATTACTTTTCATCTTTCATGACTACTTTTGAAATTTCTAAAGTAGCCAGCATGGAGATCAAATTGCTCAAGGCCATATCAATATACTACTGTCTGAGCCTTATTTTGAACACAACTGACCTCAAAAGTTATCGTTGACCAATCAGAGTGAATTTATCGTTTGAATTAAAGTCAATTGTTGTGCATTTACCAATTGTATTTAGACATATAGCCATATTCCTAAATAAATTTGAGGTGATTATTCACTGAAGAACCCCTAAAATTGTAGCTTAAAGTCCTTCCTTATCCGTACAATGAGTTTACTGATTAAGCTTTTTCAAATTTGTTTTTTCTCGAGAAGTTTTCATTCCAAAAGTATGAGATCTTAAAGAATGTTAAGATCTAAATTACAAGTTATACAATATGCGATTTCTGGTAATCTGGGAGGCATATTGGACCAAGATATTCTTGGTAGACCAGGAAAATCTTTGTCAAATTGGCAATCGCAGTAAATCTTCTGCTGTGATTTGACTACTTCCAGGACTGTAAACCGATTAGGGTGTATCCAAGGTTAAAAACTGTTTTTTCAAAGGGAATGGCAATGAAATATCTCAACATGAGACGTTAGGAAGCTCCAAGAAACGTATCTTAGAGAAATACTTACGAAAACTTTACTTGCTATCTTTTTAAGTTTTAATGCCTGATCGGAAGTCATATCTTTGTAAGGCAGCTATTTTAATGTAAAAATTAAAAAACTGACTGATGTGCTGGAGTGGAATCTAATTCGAAAGCTACAAAAATGACTTGGAAGAGTTTTTGGAAAGATTGTTTTTCTTTTCTGAATTTAGAGTTCCTACGGCTTGTTGTTACATTTACATATTTTTGATGTTACACCCCTTCACCTTGCATCGCTTCTTGTGCTGGATAAGTAACATTTTCATAAACTCAAATACGTTCCTACAAAGTATTTTAACAGCACAAATTGTAGATTTTAATGAAATTCCACTAAATAAGGGCTGTCAGAAACGGCTTGGACTGCAGTCCCCCCCCCCCCTTCCTTTTCCAACCCATCCCATTACTTGAAGTTAACATTTCTTTGCCTCAAATGAAAATTTCAATCTTTGTCCTTAAAAGACCAAAAGTTACTTCAGAAAATGCAACACTCCTTAAGCAAAATGGTCTCCTTCATGTTAGAAACCTTCCGTAGGCCCTGAATAAAGGCAGATCATTGGAATACCAGAAAGAGCCCTCAATGGATTACTGAAAAGGCTTTGCTGAAATTAATAGCTTCGAGGCAAAAAAGCTTGCGTCTATATTTTTATTGTTAATAAAATGAGAGTTAATTAAGTTGTTCTTATTTTATTGAATATTTAGCGGCAAACCTACGAACTCATTTGCAATGCACAGTCCTTCGTAAGTAGCAGATGCTTTCGTTGCCTGCATTTAAGAGCTGGATCTCAATCTGGTAACATGGAAACACACCTTTAAACTAGAGAGGTACAGTAAGGATGTTGCTCTGAACTAATTTGTGATCCATCCTTGCAAAGTGTCTTCACCATGATTGTCCGTGCCATTTTATGATTTTCTCTAAAAAAAATCATAAAACCTATCTTTTTCAAAGCTTCATTTTTAATCGTCTGACATTAACATCGAATTTGTTATCTCTGAAATGCACACTGAAAACAGTCAAATTTTCCAGGAACAAAGGGTAAATGGTAGAGACGTTACTTGGAAATTTACAATTTTCCAAACCTGTGACGTCTAGATAGTGCAGGAACAGATCATCTGAACCACGGCGGATGCAACTGTACGTTTACTCGTTAGCAAGAGAGACATTCGTGATAAACAGTGAGCCATTTGTTAGTATTTGTATCCCTTTCCCTCATTGTTCGTTTGTGATAACTTTGTTGACAGATACAACTGTGCCTCTAAATTTCCAACTGTTGGACCATTCTGATTGATTACAGTAACTTGTAAATGCACAAAAGCTGTGACATGTAAATAATTAATTACAACTCTACAAGAAATGTAGTCCTGAATGGTTAATACAACATTTTATATTAAGCACAAACGGCGGATCAACGCCATACTTTTGACAATTAATCCAGATTTCTTATTCAGCCTTGCTTATGAGAAGTGCAGTTTCCTGATGTTTAAGCTTCTGGAAATGTGCACAAGATTGTCAAAAGTGAAACATCAGCACTTAGCAAAGCATAGTCATGTCATCGTGACCTACATTTTTTATGCTGGATTGTCTGAGACTTAATGTGACACTCGTTTTAAAGATCAGCATTGTGGTTTCCTCAACATCACACAAACCATAAATTAGTATTCAGCTGGACTCTGAAGAAATGACATTTTCGACATGGATATGCTTTAGTTTGGAGCAAGTGTTGACAGTCTTTTAAAAATTTGTGACCAGACGTTCTGATGCAATCATAACTAGAGTTATTCATACAAATTATTTGTTAACACACACACACACACACATATATATATATATATATATATATATATATATATATATATATATATTTATATATTTGGAGGACTTCGTTAATGAGTTATCAAGGAAAAGGTAAAGTATTCGGTCTTTGAGGTGACGGCATTGACGAAAGTAGACGGCGATTATTGAAAGGGGTTATTTGAGTATAATATCACTTCATTTGGGCTTGTGTAGAATTGCTGCAGATAGCGGCAGTTGAGGAAAAGAAGCTTCCAAGGTACTAGTCCAGTTGAACCATGTTGCCCAAAATTAACTGGTATCATCCGGATTCAACTAATGTTTCCTGCTGTTTGCCCTATTTCGCATTTGAACTAGTAGTCTTGAACTGGAATACACAAGTTGATTGAACTACGTTCAACTATGTTGTGCAACTGAATTTGGCCTACAGTCCACATTAAAGCAACTGGGTATAACCGACCTAAGCTATGTTTCAGCTAGGTTCTAATAAGGTTTAAACTGGATTTTGTTAAACACAATTGAACTGGGTTTAACTGCAACTTGACCCCAGGTTAGTAACCATGAGGCGGAAATGGTAAGAGTTACTTTGTTCATTTCAGTTACATTTAAATGTTCATCGGTTTCTTCACAATCAAAGGCTCTGTTTAGGAATAAACCGACAGGTGAAATTTATATCTTAAACTGATGTCAAGGGAAGGAAACTAAATGAAATCTATAAGGAACTCAAAGGGCCTATAAAGTGGTATAAGTGCTCCTCTATGAAACAGAATAACCGAATTGGTGGTTGTAAAGCTTACACATGGTCATGAGGCCACCCCCTCCCACCCAACCTGGTCCCAACCTCCCACCCATTCACCTTTTAGCTCATTTAGAAAACAGTAATCATACACAGGATGGCTTGAGCTCAAACTAAGATAATAATCTATCGTAGAATGAATTGATCCAAAGAAATCTAAAATATTTGCGACATAATGCTGAGCACAGGCGAAGGGAAAGGGAGCAGCTTGGGCTACCCCGAACTTTCAAAGATGGGAAGCGAACACCCACTGTCGCCTCCGTACTCTCGGGTGTTGATATCGTCATTAACGTGCCTGCAATGCGCAATATTTTTTACGAAGTCACATATTTTGTCTTATCATTACATGTAAAGAGCCTTACTTATTGCATTTTTTCGAGTTTCTTGCGCGATATTCGCCCGTGGATTTAACTTTATATGAAAGAAGGGTGATTTAGTGTAACGTTCACCTGTCTGACGAAACTTATGAAGAGCTAACAAACCCTTATGCTGTGATTTTTGACGGTTGATGTGTCGACACTTCATCATCTTATCGCATGTAACTTAAATTAACCACTGCCAAGTTATCTCGGGTTATTGAAAATCACCTGGCCAGGAGTGCGTATCTTGCTAAGACTAGGTAGTTAGGACGATAGGACATGCATCAAGTAGGGCCTAAATTTCTAGAAATCCTCTCGAAAATGCGATATGTGAAATATGATGGTTTTTAACTGTTGCCATATTTTTATACCCAGACCTTACAAAATTTCACAAAATATCGGTAAAACTTAAAAACCCATTCAATGATTACAGGCAACTTGACTGAATTGTAAGAATGCTTGTAAATGACTGACGGTTTAACGGCTGTAAGTTACAGATGTGCAGTCAAAATACCTTGATCAAAATGTTAACCTTTTTATTTTGAAAGACATGAAAAATAACATAAAATAAATAATTAGCACATGAGTATATAAAAAGATATGCACTTCTGACTTTTTTTTCTGATGTCTGTGATACATGCTGACACACAACAGAGATCTTTGTTTTTATCCTTAACTTGTTGCATGTTGTGATGAAATGTGAAATTTCACTTAACCATCCGACACTGCCTAAAGCAGGTAATACCAACTTAGAGTATGACTGTAGGTTATATGACCTTGGTAAATCACACTGTTCCACAAGTTTTACAATTTTAGTGACACTGACAAAACTTTAAAATGCCTGTTACTCGCGTTTCATATCGTCCGGTTTCGCCGGTTTCATTCTTTTGAATATTGAAAAATCCACCATACACATTCATGGTTTCGGTTGTACGGTGTTAAATGTAGCCTAAGTGAAGGAAAAATTACATTTGGTATAAGGAGCAAGACTATGCATATGAAAGGAGAAATATAATGTTTTCGTGTTTTCGCGTTTAATTGGGTAAGTGTTACATGTAGCTTATGGTCACCGCTGATTTTATACTCTTTCTACCGGAATTCCTTTTTGTATTTTATACCAAATAGGTGAAGCAACAGTTATTAAGCCACAGAGCCGAAAGGATTAGTGGTTCCTTTTCACCTGAATATAATTTTAGTACTGAAGCTTTCGGAAGAAACGGATATCGTGTAAAATGGTTATAAATCAGTTTCCCGCTTGTAATTATATAACTATAAATATATAACTATCACACGTTTCATACCTAGCAAATCATATTTACAAGGTTTTAATGATTTGGCTTTTGACCTCCATAAAAGGCAATATAGATTATGCACTCAATAGGGACCAGCCACAAGCAAAAAATGAGATTCATGCAAGAACTTGTCCTTGGAAAATCATGATTGCAAAGTTTTCACAGCACGAACCCACTTCCATACCTCAAATGACCGCCATCAATTATTACAGAGACCATATGCTTAATATTGGTTAATAATATTCTCTAGAAAGTTATTAAATTCTTTCACATTTCCATTCTTAATATATCACAGTAACATATTTTTTTAAAAAATGACCTCTCAGGACCTCCAATGGCCTTGGACAAAAAAAGGGAATCATCAGCTCAATATAAGGGCATCCAAATGCCAAAAACGAGGTCTATTACTGTTACCAGTATTGAGATATCGTGTTTAAGGGCAGTTTTCAAGGTTTCTATTGTAACTGAAATGAATGACCTTTGACCGCCATAAATACGATCTACTGAATAAGTTTTATACACATGTACGGTATGAGATCCCTCAAATTAACTTATTTTGAAACACTTGGTTTGCAGTCTTCAAAGTTTACACCATTTGACCTCCTATGACCCCAAATGACCTTTGATCTCCAGTTAAATCGATAGCGGTCGTTTGCTCAAAATAACTAAGTGAGTGATCTCTAAAAGTTACGCTTCTTTTGATAGTGTTTTCAGAAATTTTCATATTTTTACAGTTTGACCTTTGGTTACCCCAAATTACCTTTGACCTACACCAAAATTAAAACGGTTCATGGAGTATCTATATGATAAGTATGGAATCTCCACCCTTACATATCTTGAGATACCGTGTTTACAAGTAATTTTTAAGGCCAACACCATTTGCCTCTGGACCCCAAACGACCTTTGACCTCCACCGAAATTGATAGGAATCATCGTAATCCACATATTAAATAGAACATTCACCAAAATTTCTGTCCTAGAGAAATCGCGTTTCCAAGCAATTTTCAGGATTTTACGGTTTGGCTTCTGGTGACCCCAAATGACCTGTAACATCCATCAAAACACCCATCATAGAAATCATCAACCTAATATGGGGTATCCACATGTCAAGTGTAAGATCTTTCACGGTTACCTTTCTTGAGACATCGTGTTAATAAGCAAAATGATACACATACATACACCCACGCAACCACACATACCATATCACTATCGCATAGATTCCTATTGTCTACGGCAGGGAATCCAAAAAGCCAAGAGACTTTTCTAAGTCCCTTGTCTTTGTTAAAATACTGAAGGGTATTGAAAAGTTTGGGTTTTTTTACAATCTCTACAGCATTGATTACGGAATAGAACGTTACATCTATGGGTGATGCTCTAGTCGAAATTTTGTTGATATTAGTTTTCTTATTTATTCTCAAACTGTAAGGTATTTTCCATTACAAAATATTAATGAAAGAGAGAAAATGATTGTTTTGAAACTTGTTACCTTAGTCTACTTTGTCTCGGTATTGCCCTTAGTTGGAATTACCTTCCAGGGATGTGCATTGTATAGTCATAGCGCGGAAGCTTCGGAAAAGATTGCCGGGTTTCCTGGGTGGCTGAGAAGATTCAGATGACGGGTATTAGAAGTATGCACAAGAGAACTCCGTGTGAAGAAAGTGAGAAACCTTCGAGAGTAAATCATTGCAAAAAATCTATTTGCTTAGTGCTATAATTTTTACATCTGAAGGTACTAAAGCTGTGATTTGAAAGTGTCTAAGCCGTTAACTAATCTAATTTTATTACAAGCGCAAGTTAAATTATATTTTCAACCGATCACATCAGGAGTAGTGGTTTTGTGTGTATGTGTGCGAGTTACAATCTGTAGAGAGAGTAGGCCTGTACCAATTAAGGAGGATCAAGGAGGCAGAACCCCCCCCCCCCCCCGGAAAATTTTCGCCTTCTAGAAGTGACAAGGTAACATTTCCCTATTGGATTTTAGTATTTATCACCATCTAAAATTTCCTTTCTTCCTGTGGAAACTACCCCTTCCCTTCACTACTTTGTTTGGCTACTGGCCTGAGAAAGTGTAAGGTCATATAGAGGGTAGTCGGTTAGATGAAGAGTCCCTCACAACAACGGGAAAGCCTCAGTAAATCCTGCAAACAGTACATTTAAAGAGGCTGGTCATTATTTTGACAGATGGCAGTTTCAGTGATTAAAACTGAATTTTCTAAGGGCTTGATAGAATATGGAACATCTGTGGCACATCGAACTCTGTTTAAGACAGTCCACGTTGAATTTGTATAATTGACTTCATGATATCCGCGTAGCCGGTAAAGCTTTCAGATTTTCGTCTGCCCAGGAAAAGTGTTACGGCACATTTAACATTTAACGTTTATATATCTACTAGGCCTGCTTATCAACATGAAAGAACGTACTTAGTAGTATTCAAAAGGAGCGGAATTTATGGCCGTTTGGTGACGGTACTTCCACTCTCAGTTTATGAAAGCCTATCGAAAATTAAGTAGGCCTACTTCGTTACTTTTCCCTGAAGTGGTTTTAATTGTCTTTGTCCTAAACTGACGGAAAAATGAAAAGTCTTTGTAGTTTAACTACTGTTTAAATTTCTTGAGTGAAAGTTACCCTCGGCTTAATGTGTTATTAAGCACTTAGGCAAAATTCTCACTTGAACCTATCATCGTCACTGAAGTTTCATCTCAGAAAAAAAGAACATATCCAAAGCTTTTTACTTCTTTTCCCCCTAGAAGTTAAGTTATATTTTGAGTGAACACTTTCTTAACCACCTTTTAGACATTTTCATCACTCTGCAAAAATTCCAGTAAACGAAGGCACGAAATGAATCTCATCGAATATTTGCCTAAACATGGTATACAATTAACCAATTCAGTCCTTTATTTTTAAACAGATCTTGATTACATCCTTTTCATGTATTACTTATTAATACGTTTTTTCAAGATTCAGGAATATCATCACACAGAACACTTTTTCCCAGTCTCGAGAAAAAAAAAAACATTTACTTATAACAGGAGTAACATTGTACAAAGTGTTTAAGGGTTTAACATTTTAACATATTGTATAAGCGATTTTCTGCTTTCTTTGTAAACATATAAGTTCTACAAACGCATTTTGGTTCATATAATATCTTCCGTAGCATATGTAGCTAAACATGCTGGGAATTGACTTATTTACAAAGTTGGGGGAATCGCTAAACACGGCTGACAGGGTAGCACTTGCACTTATCTTTCATTAAATATTTTGCTGTATTATTGTGGAACAGTTTACCTTTCCGGGCTTTAATTATTTTATGACGGTTTAACCAGGGAGCTGTTATTTTGAAGGAGATACGTCGCTTTGAAGTGAGGTTTTTACCATCAAGGTCACACAGTAATCTGTCTCTTGTATCTTTCTTGTTACTTCTATAAGACTTACACTTAGTGGATAAGGTAGTTCATACAAAGAGATTTGTCATCTGATACATCTACAGTAAGACGGGGGGGGGGGGGGTTGTCGCTATTGTCATAGCATTTCCAGTCGCTAGGATATTAACCAATATTGCATCTTTGGACGCTCGGTGAAGCGGATGAGAGTATACCACGAGCGTTTTATGTAAAAATATGAACATGATTCTCTAACTGGTCATTTCAAGAAACTTTCGGAGACTTTCCGAATTGCTGTGACAAAACTAAGACTTCTGCTTCTGTAGTTCATTTGCATAACGTTCTTTCTTTAGGAAGGGGCAGACCTCATTGATTTATTTCAATGAAACAGTCGTTTCGAGATTTTTAGCACCTGCTCCTAAGTTGGTGGCGGCTTCAACCTTCTCATCAAAGCACTGTTCTAAGTAAGCCACTTGTGAAAGGATTAGTAGACCTGATGATGTTGCTAACATATTGATATCAAATTTAAACTAACGAATCGAAGAAAGAAACCCCCATCAGCCGAATAGCTTATCATTAATGATTTCTTCGGGATTTATTGGGTCTTAGAGAATTAGTGTAAATTAAACTTTCCATTCAACCTCCTTTCAAATAACAATTTCTTGGAAATAACATTTCCACAATGACCCCTTTGTTTTTACATTTTTCCTACAGATTTAATAGCAACAATGAACGCGGAAAGAATCCTGCTTTTTCTTGTGTGTTTTCTATTCTTGTCTTTCGGTAGGTATGAAGCTGCAAACAAGAAGCCTTAGTCAAAGGTACTTTGTTTATATCAAGCATAAAATTGTGGGTGCTGTCCTTTCTCTCCAACACTAAGGAAAATTTTGATACCACATATGATGATGGAGCAGAGAAGAGTATACCAAAATATTAATTATAATAAACGAAATATGAGTTATGAAAAATTTTCATAATTCATCTATTCCGGAACCACATGTCGACTTATGTCTAGTGCGAAAATAATTTCCAAACTTTTATCAAAAAGTAAACTAGAATCCTCCTTGCCAACACTTGATCTGCATAACTTTCTGATTCTGACTAACATTATTTATTATCTCTTTCTTCCTAGACGTAGGCGCAAAAGCTAAAGATATCGGGTGTACGTCACCACAGTATGTTAGCACTGGGTCCGAAGGAGTAATTAATTGTTCTTTTCGGAAAGGTTTCTATAGCCTGCTTTGGTACAGTTCCCCAGATGTTTTTCACAGCGAGGCAGTCTTAACCATGGTAGGTTCTGTGAAGAGCGGACCAGGATACCTTTCAGGAGAGTTCGATATTTATCCAAATGGTTCACTTATTATATATAATGTATCCTTGGAAAATGAGGGCACTTTCACGGCAATTATCCTCGAGACGCCTACAAGTGATGCCATTCGTTACGTTGTAGATGTAATTATCACAGGTAAGTGTACCATACATTTCGAGAAACAATTCATACTTTAGCTTTTCCACTTTCAAGGACTCACAAAGAGAAGCAAAAAAGAAGAGAAACTAACCTATGCATTATTCGATTCAAATTACATTATTATCAACGTAGAGTTAAGCTACTACATGGGTCAGTAATTAAGAAACTTCGGGAACATGACGGATAAAAGGCGGGACCACTTGAACCTTGTGTCTCATCGCTTTTACATACATTTTCCCCACTAGTGGTTAAGGTAGAATGGTATATAGTGACAAATGAGTTAATGGAGTTCAATTTCCTAATATGTGCTACAAATATTGTTTTCTCATATCACAGAACCGGCATAAGACTGAATATTCGTTGGCGTGTACCTCTGCCTTCAGCATATAAACTCTGTTTTCATTTGAATGAGGATTCCTTTGCCTTAACATATATAACGACTTGTTTGTTTGTGTTTATGCTGTCCAGTCTTTGTTTGTGTAGACGTATGCAAGTATAATCCTTTAACTACAACGTTGAGTACTACAACAGTAGAGGATACATTGTTCAATACAATACACTGAACAAAATCCATTGTAAATCTAACCAACAAAAGATCAATTTAGAGAGTCTTGAAGCTTCCTTTTCCACCACAAGCTTTTCTGTAAAACCAGCCTTTCCAAATTTCAATAGACGATCACATGTTTTGCGCATTTGTGGGAGGTGGATTGCATCACCGTTCCCGGCATGTTTGTTTATAAACACTACTGCTACAACTGTCTACCTTAATTTTTATCCTGAATGTATGTTGTTTTTTTTTTCGAGCTTACAATGTCTTTATTTCACCTCTGGCTGCTCAACTTTACTGTTTAAAGTTCTGAATTCAAAATTCTCTAATTGAATATGGGTTACTGGATGATCTTGGATTTGTTTGAGTGTTGAAATATCCCCCACTGTCCTTATCACGATGACAAATACCACCAGAAAAGTATATAATAAACGATTCAGTAACGTTTTCGTAGCTCAACATCAGTCCAATGTCCTACACTTCAAGTGAGGTGTACAAGTTTAGTAACGTGTTTGTTAACACTTTATTTAAAAATTAAAAGACACTTATATTTTAAACAGTTGTGAAGGAAATTGAGTATACTGCAACAACTTGCTGTACAAAGTCACTTCAATTCAGATAAAATAAACAGAAGGCTTGGAATGTCAACGAATCATTAAATGGACACGTTTTTGTATAAAGAGCATATTTTATACAACTCACATCACTGGAAACGAAAATTGCAGACTTAGACCAAATAATTATATGTTTGTCATTATTACAGCACCAACATTAAGTCGTCTGCCACTTATACTCGAGTGCAGGAATGAAGGTAGAATATGTTTCCGTATATTACCTCTACACACCGAGGTATCGTGCAAAATACAAGACGCCAGGCCAGCAATTAGTCTTCACTGGATGGTAAGAACTAATAGCGGAGATCGAAATGTATCATCCAGTTTGTCAATTACTAACGGAACACATCCGTTCTTTACATCACTTGCCACGACTTCAGCACTATTCACGTTCTCGTCTACCTTAGCACTACTTGTGTGCAAAGCGGATAGTCCATCAGGATTACTAGAAAATGATGAGTCCCTCATCCTTATTCAAAATGGTGTTGAAACTCTCTCTTCTGTTCCATCTGTGATAAAGTATGTGGAAAGAGGCAGTAGGTTGGTACTCAATTGCACTGTCAGTAAACGTTTGTACTTTGTTTGGCAAGTGCAAAAGCCTTTAGAGACTGTTTTCTCAAACATTCTTTTTGCGGTATTTGTTGAAGGGAATTTGCAATCTCATATCGAAGACCATGGCTACAATTTGCATAGTGAAGGTACTTTGTTTATTGATGACGTCGGTACAGAGGACGAAGGTACTTATAGATGTATCAGTAGTAACGGGATGGAAGACGACCTATTACAATACGACGTGACTGTGTTTGGTAAGTAGAAAAACGCACACTTTTATTACATGGAACATACTTTAAAGATAGCAAATTATTATTTTATGTTTTTAGCTTTCCATCGGATGTTCCAGTTTCACACACGTGTGTACCTAAACGTGTTATTTCAAATAACAGTATCAATCAACCATCTTTTAACAAGATATGTTTTAAATCTAAAAGTTACTTTCCGCAGTACAACTTTGTCAATAATTAGCCGAAATTATCCTCTAATTTGTTAGACGACTTCTGAAAGAGGATACCATATCTGTATGTAAAACTTTTAGTCGTACTTTATTGAATCACCAAGAGATTTGCATATGTTTGTAAACGACATCCTTTTTGATGGACTTTTTTCCAAGTACTGCCTCATCATACCTACCCAGTGATCGATGGATGTGAGGGCCAGCATTACTGTGTTCTGGAGATGGAACCAGAGGGAGATCTGACTTGTGTAGTGAGAGGGATTCGTCCTTGGGTTCAGCTGAAAATAATTGTATCTGACGACCAATCTTCCACAGCATTTCTTTTATATGGCCAACAGTCTACTACCCAAAGCAACGGTGATGTGTTCGACATTTCTTTGACATCGAAATATCGCTTAAATGATGCTAGTAAGACCAGAGTAACAATTGAGTGTAAAGTGATTGGAACGGATATTGAACAATTAAACTTGTCAACGAAACTAGATATACTGTTTCTGAACAGTAAGTGGAAGTTGCTTTGGAAGTAGTCATATCTTCCTGCATGATATTGATATTAAATGTATATCAAATAGATTTTTATTTAGTTTGCAGCTACCCTGGAATTGTTTGCTTTGTTTAGTCTTTTTTATTTCAGCACCTTTTATTACCCAAACGTACACAAATTACTTAAGACTGCACAAATGTGATCTTACAATTTTAATATTCGTATAAAACTGTTATCATTTTTGTCTGCAAAGATGTTTACTGCTTCGTCTCCCAATGCCAGCTCATGAAAGTTGAATGTAATAAGTTTTCAGATGTCGTTGAATGAATTATTGATTATTAGGATTGACTCTTTTCATTGCTTTCATTAAATTGTGGCAAAAAGACAGATGTGATGAATGCATAATCCCCTTGGAACTACTGTTTTCATCTTTATAAATCTCTTTGTCGCTTCCATGGAACAAGGCTGCCCTGTTAGTTTTTTATTTTTTTTTTTCCCTTGTCGTAGCAATGAGCTTACCTTAAAACGTCCGTTCCATGGACTAAAAACTCT
>JAIZAY010000559.1:0-39248 GCA_029531755.1 Holothuria leucospilota
TACACCACTCAAAGGCCAGCTGAAGACAAAGGGTTGATTTACCGTAACCAGGTGCTCCTTCCAAAATGCGTCGAGGAGATTTAACTCGAGGATCACACAGTATATCATGGTATGAGTCAAGCTTTTTCCAGCTTTCCGTCATGCTTATTTTGTCCTTGGTAACCATAAACTCAATACCACCATCAACAAAAAGATTGTCTACGCAGTACAATAGGTCTTTGATGAAAGGAATAGGCTGAACAGTACCGTAAAGGTTTTGATACTTTGCTGAGAGCTCCTTTTTAAACCTTTCCTTTTCTACTGCAGAAAGTAAAAGGTGCAACAGAGAATTAACCCATTTGCAAAATGGACTTGTTTTACTTTATAAAAACGAAGAATAGCAAGTAGCTGAAACTTAACATGGTGCTTTAAAGTATCTTTGAGCTCTCTTTTACATCGTCATGAAACGTAAAAATATTTGGCACATGATTGCCTTGTTTTCATGTTCATCTTCTACTAGGTTTAGCGTGCTTTATCTAACATAATTAAACTTTGGAAAGAAAGCAGAGAATTTTACTTTTTAACTAACTCTTTCAATTGTAAACGAGTAGGGGAAAAAGTACTTTAACAATGAAGTACCGATTTAAACAGTAAAAGAGACCGTTAACAATGAGTTTTAGACCATTTAAGGTCAGTCAACTTTTCAGACTGGTGCTGAATCCTTTTCAACGGATTCCAGCTAAAGTTACGCAGTGACACTATCACTTTCCAAGATAAGAAGCAAAGTTATCAGACTGCCCTCCATGATCTGGTGGAGATATCAATAAGGCAGTTTAGCGGCCTCGAATGTAAATTTGATATCTCTTCCCTTTCAGTAATAGTAATACTTTTTCGAAATGATTTTCGTTAACTGTCTTAGACTAACACTGTCTTAGGGCAACCTTAACTCTTAATTCTACGTGAGAAACTTAAACTAACACCTGGTTTGAGGATTTCACAGCCAAATGGTGTATAGTACTTCAAACTTCGATGAATTCCTAACACTCAACTTTCTGCTTGTAAAGCGGAAACAGCTCAGGCAGTGTAAAATGCGGCAAAACATTTCCAGTGTCACTATATATAGGCCACGAAAGATTTTGAAGACTGGGGTGGGAGATAGGCGTGCGATATTGGAGGACGTATGTAATATCATCTATACGAAGCGCCTCCACTGGTTTGTGCGTAGCGTGTCTTGAAAGTTTTGCCTAAAATGCCTCACAGACTGCGGAAATTTACACTTCCCATGCCTTGTAGGTTGCATCTGAACATTCAGTATTTGTACAAATTGATACCTCCAGAAAGAACATTTACAAAAATGTACAAAGTCACTTTGTAGAGCTAATGATTGGTGTAACTATTTAAAAAACAGCCAGACGTTTGACTGAGGAATGGCGGTCCATGAAAGGTGTGTATATTTGTAGATTTGGGGTAAGGTGTTAGGAGGAAGGTAACCCCTATCCCCCTTTCAGGAACATTTTGTAATTCTGATGATGCCTTTATGCAAAATGGTGGGATTTACATAACAGTTTGAACCACACAACTGGTCTATTTTTTTTAGAATTTTAATACATCGAGTTTGGCAGGAAGGTAGGTAGCCTATTGCAATTTTTATTACATTATCCATCGCAAGGATATGATTGACAGGAAACAAATACAAGGAAAATGATTTCATTTCGTTGTTTCATGAAAGATCAGGGTGTGTGCCAGAGTCTTGAATTTAATTAGAACAGTAGTGGTGTACCTAGGATAGACTACAACTGAGCAGGCATCCGTGAGGAAGGGCTTTAGTGCTAGGGTTTCCACCTCCTTTAAAACGAAAAAGGAGTAGCCCCGAGTTTATTTCGAAAAATCAACTTCATCCTTCAGATTTCCTTTTACTCCCTTCACAAATATCTTTGATGAATATCCAGACAAAACTGTTGCACATTAAAAGTAAACCAAGACGTTTTCTGCATGAATTGAACCATCCAGTGACAAAAGTATCATCACATGAGTTACAAAGAGCCATTCATGAATCTACTACTACATCATGTGTTCTTGATGCAAGTATGAGGCTGGACATATACCTTTAGTTTTCGAAAAATACCCTTCGACAGAATACCTCGTTGCTTTATCTTCTGTGTAAATTTTAACCCCTTACCGTTGAAAAAATCGAATACGTTGTAAATGGTAAGAAAGAAAAACAACAGAAGTTCAAGGTTAAGCAAGCGTAACGAACGAAAACGTTGCTAGTAATTGAAAGATTTGCAAACATTTTAATGGTTTGCGAACGACTTGCAATAGAACATTATTATAACAGATCCATGAATCAATCGAAAACTCATTTCACCCTGCCTCCTACAGAAAGTTATTGCTTAGACACCTTTTGGGTTTATTTTAAATATTTTCGGAAATCAACAGAAAGAAGCACGCGTCCCCTCCAATGCCACTCCCTTGCTGAAGCCACTAGATTATATAGTTTAGAAATTCTTCTTATTCTGAGATTTTACTAGCGGTGTAACTGCAGTCCCCAAGGCTGGAAATGAAATGGCCCAGGGGTTCGTCTCTGGCCTTGAATGTGTGTCAAGGAATAATTTAAAACATCTTCACATGCATTTGATTACACACATGTCTAAAATAACAAAAAGTGTTATAACGAATATTAATTTGCAATACCTTTTCAAGTAATCTGTTTACATACCAAGACATTAAAATAAAATATCGGGTGAGTCGAAAGGTATCTCGGCCCCCTGAGTCATATAGAGGAAGAGAGAGGCCAAGGTTCCCCCCGCTACCCAAGCCGTTGTGATAGTATCATCGAAAACAAGTCAAACTCAGAGCCGAAGAGAGATTCACCAGATACGATAGCGCTTTTACTCAATGTAACGCATCAATGTCATGTAATGTAAGTACGAGAAGTATTTAAGATAACGACGTTGACATAAGCACTAAGAAGACGTTCAGTGTGAACTCTGGCTACCTCAACTGACCTCTGACTTTCACCAACGAAACCACGGTTCTCGTACTTAATACGGCAATTCTATTTACTCCAAAGTGCCAAAAAATGTAACGCGGTGTTTTTAGTTTAGGACAGTTTTGAGGATTTTACCTTCATGACATCAGCAAATATCCTTCCAACCACAACGAGTTCTCTCAAAGTAAGATATGCCAAGAATTTTATTAATTCTATTCCTCTTTAGATGCCGTGTTTGGAAAACCGGCATCGAACTCTGGTGACTTCAGATGACCTTTATCTTAACAAATAAGCAAAATTGCTCAACTTGATGCGACCATGTGTGAAGTAAGAAAACGATATCTGGCACAAATATCTGGGCAGCGGATGTTGAGGCTCAAAACCGAAAGGTGGGGCCGCGAAACCATCATAAAGGATGCAAAATTTATGATAGTGACCGGTACTGGAAGAAAACTTAATTTGTGGGTAACTTGCAGTACAGACGTATAGTCTTCAAATAGCTAGTTTTCGCTGCGCTTAGCGGGCATTTATTGTGATATCTAGGTCTCATTATTACCCCCTAAAAAATCCAGTGAGATTGCTGCAAAACCCTGGGCAGCTCCCACTATTACCCATCCTCCCTACACTACATTATGATATTGACAGTTATGTACAAGGTAGGCTGTTAGCGTGATTGACGTTGCTAGTTTAGTGGAATGTAATATGTAGTGAGATGCGTTAATTTAATGCCCACAACATTTTAGACCCTGCATATCCCCAGATTCTGCATTCACACGCGTACACACAAAGACCACCACCACTGCATTAACAAGGGAGAGAGTGTGGGGAATCAATCCCCTTATAATGCAAGAGCGAAAACAGAATGCTGCAAAATAACCTACTCGTTAGAAAAGTACAAAACTGTCCTTATCAAAATTTGGGTACCTATCGCAAATAGTTGCATCATTGTTAATTTCTGAATGGAATTATTGCTACGAGAGCCATAACCCTACCCATACCCTAACATCATCCATCTTCCCCGCATTCCCACCGTTTGTATCATCAAATCATTCGAATGTGGTTTCGAGTTATGATATTATACATAAAAGTGGTCAATTGTGATTTTCGAGGTCAATTTGAAGATAGTAAAATGCTATATTCGAGTGCCAACAATTTTGCAATAACTCAGAGCTGTCGGTGTCTTCGCTCCTGGTCTCTACCGAAGCCTTATGGTATAATATGACCTGAATCCCTCCCCCTCTCCCTTAATCCTGACCAAATCCTGCCTAAGCGCCTGTTTATGGCCATGGATATTAAGGTTTGATCTGTTTAAGCATCTGTGATGCAACGACGGAGTAATATTTTGACCATACTGAGGACAAATGATCGAGTTTTGATGTCATCCGTCTGGACAAACAAGAGAAAATCCATTTACCGTTCGTAGGCTGAAATCGAGACCATGCAATTCTTATAGCTGGCCAAAATAAAGACCTTCAACGCAGAATAAGTACTAGCTCGGCAAACAGTTGCAACTTCTCAAACTGATTCTAAAAATCTTATCCTCAGTTGCAACTAAATATTCCAAAATATTGCAAAAGATTTTATTGGGTTACCTTATTTAATTTGCACACTACTTCCTGTACACTACTCCCTGATTGATTATTCCAGAATTAAATATTCTGTACTGTATTATTGTTGTAGGTGATTGACTTAGTCAATTGCCTTATTCTGGCAAGCGCCTTAGTTGATAGTTTTGATGGATTCATGACCATTTCCAACGCTAAAGAGGACTTACTTAGGGAAAAGAAGGCTTTTCGAATCCAGACCAGATTCCTCATCGGCTGTAAGGCTCCCCTTCTGTCTCCTCTGGAAAAACTAACAACAGTAGTCAACTGCAACTGTCAGTTGACTACTGTTGTCAGTTTTTCCAGAGGAGACAAGTTGACTACTGTTGTCAGTTTTTCCAGAGGAGACAGAAGGGGAGCCTTACAGCTAATGAGGAATCCGGTTTGGATCCGAAAAGCTTTCTTTTCCCCAAGTAAGTCCTCTTTAGCGTTGGAAATGGTCATGAATCCATCAAAACTGCTAATTATTCTATAAATACAACACATCAACTATTGCACGTCTCTGACTGTGCTAGATCCAATAATTACCTCCAATGATCACAATACAACTTTTGGGACGGCTTTCGCTCACACACACGAGTAAGAAGACTTTACTATCTTACAATTGTAAAGAAATCGCTAAGACGTACATTTACCGATATTACCTTGTTCTACAAGACAACAAATGTTTACCGACATGTTAAAGCAATTTAAATAGCATAGCCGCTTTTTATTCTCATTGCGTTCATGCACAGATATCTGTTGCTTTTCTCCCCTGCATTTATTTCAGCAAAGTTATACAACGAAACTTTTCTCTCAAGTAATTCTTGTCATCACCCATGAAGGAAATTGTGGCCTCTTTAAATTGGAAAGCCATTCTACGGTTATTATCCATTAGCATAGTCCATTCTTCACAGCAATGCATTTCAGAATCCTTGTATTGGGGATCCTACAAAAACGCAAAACGGCAAGTCACTAACGCAACCGACATTGTTTTGCTGACCATCGTAGATTACAGTGTAATCAATATTTTAGCAGTCCTGTCAAATTTCACCGTGTTATGTGTTGCAAGTGAAAACGATTACTCCCTTTGTTGATAAAAACAGAATTAGATGATGGGTCGGTACCATGATATGCTCCACTTAGAGAGTAAAATAGAGGGATTTGAAAACAGTCATGATGGGCTTAAATGTGCAATGCAACTTCAATCTCACTTACAGTTTCTTGTTTGGGTTTGTATGGTGTAGGTTGATCAGATTAGCGTGTTGCACATAATATAGAAAAGACATTTGGTAAAACTGCAAAGTTATATTCTTACCTTCAAGGTGATCTAGTTTCCCCATCGAAATACCCTGTGTAGTTAACAAAGATTGCAACGAAAAAATAATAAAGCACTCAAGATATTTAAAGACATCGAATAAAAGTGAGCTTTACGACTGCCTTTAAGGATTTGTACCGAAGTCATCTTTTTCTGTTGTCACATTTCTGAAAAATAGTTTTACGTATCTAAGTACCGGTATATAAAAACGGAACATATAGGGAAATCATTTGTAATCAGCAATCATGAAAAATGTTTCCCTGACCCCATTTCCTTCCCCTGGAATACATTCCCCTGACAATTTCCAAACCAGGTAATTCCAACCTTAGACATTTCCAACTTTTTTGGTGGGTACGTTGTTTGAAGGGTAATTTTCATGGGTAGTATTTGTCCTAGGTCGGAATTTCGAGAAGTTGTCTGATGGAAATCGTCCCTGGCTAATTGACCGAGTGGAGATTGTTCGGTTGTCTGGTTAGGCTTTAAAACATTGTCGGTGGGTGCAGAGTGCTATAGAAATTCAGATGTTAGTAACCTAAAAGGTCTGTAAAGGTGATGAACTCATAAAATGCTCAATTTCCAATCTGGTCTCTGTTCCTAGTCTAAAGGTAAATACATCGGATGCGTGCAGTACGTGTTTCCTGCGGTAAGAGTCTGACGCACCAACTGTTAATAATAATTAAGTTTTGGCTATCAGTATATGCAGATTCTTCTGTGTGTTCCCAAATATTTTAGTGCCCATTGGTTTCTCAAGTATGGCTATTCCACCAATAGGCTATTCCATGGAATCGCATTGCAACTGTTCTTCCAATCCCGACTCTTCGTTGCTTCTTCCCGGTTATCCCCGTCTGAAACTACCCGCACACCTGTAGCCCCTGTTGAAACTTTGAATTGCTGGCCCCATCCTAAAAATTGGCCCCTTCTCCCTGCTGTTTTGCAATGATTTTGAGAGACTGAGATACCCCTGTCCAAGAAACTACTTGGTAATGGTTGATGAAAATATCTTACAGAGTTAGAGTTAGATAGAGTTTTACGGTTCAGTTTCTAACCAATTGGTTAAAGTCGGGCTTACATTACAAGTCGACCGAAGGCAACATTCAAGTTCTTTTGTGGCAGACCTGTGGCAGATTCGAGCAAAGCGACCAACCTCCAATAGGAAAGAGTTACTGTCGTCTTATGCCAATCGATATTGCCAGAAGCAACAAAGGGCAGAAAAAAGCCTCAAGCCATTGACATATTTACCTCTTCCATCGAAAAGCCTGTTGGTGCATGTTTCTTGCGAACTAACGATCAAAGAAAGTGATAAGTGATTAATAAAAATGTATTGTAGCAACTCTTAATGATAGACACGAGGAAAATAAATTAAAAGATATACGATCGGAGGACTGTGGGTATTTGTCGAGTCTGTTTCTGAAGTTTTTTAGGAGGACTGTCGAATGAACGCAAATGTGTAAGTACAAAGACAACATTACTTTGAGAGACCCCCGAGTGAACTTCTCTTTTCGAAGCTCTTTGTACTTGACTTAATCAAAAACATTTAATCATTCAAATAACTTTGTTTGATTGGTACAACTACACCTTTTTGCGCTTTCGACACCTGCGCAAATCCTGAATATGTGGTAATAAAGATTGATACTGCCATACCGACAACGAACGATGAAAATAGTTTAGAAGATAGCCTAGTACTCAAATTATCCTTTGTTTGTTGGACGAAAGTGTACAGATCGAGGATTCTTAATGAGTGGTTTGGTGTACTCAACATCATGTACACAAATCTCCCACAAAGTTTGTGTATTTTCAATATTATATGTTTGTTGATTGTAGCGTGTTTATCTTCCATGCATCCCATAACCCCTTGTGCAAACAAGGTTGCTAAAATTTGTCTTAGGAGCAAACAAGATACAAGGGGTCCATACAAAAGCAAGCAGCCGTCCATCTTTCGACAGAACTGACAAGCACATCGGACAAAAAAAAAAAAACAATTACATCAGTCGTATACACCTTTCATAGCAAGCCTTTGAAAACGTAATTTTATAAATGAAATAGTGAAATTTTTCTATTTTTAAACATTGTCTGTAATAGCTCTCAAAAAATGTTTCGCTTTTATCATTGTTTCTCAGTTCTGGATTACTCTTTTAAATCCGTAGATTGAAAATCAATCTAAAAGAGTGGTATAAGGGAAAAATAAATTTGGAATAAAATTTTTAGAGAGAATACGATGTATTCTCAATCTATTAGGATGAATTTTCCAATCGAAATTACGGATTGGTCCCTAATTTCAATCTTATGAATAAAGAGAGTACATATGTCAAGCTCTTCATACAATCCGTTTAAAAATACTATTTATAAACACAAGGCGTCACTCCTACAAATATTATTGTACTCACATCTTCTGTTAATGAAGAAAATACAGGCGATTAAGAACACAATAAGGAGAACAGAAATTGGAACCACGATCAGCCATAGGTAATGTCTGCCTGTTGATGGTTCATTGCTTTGGTTCGAACTTTCTTCAGTAGTTGTTGGGTTATCTGTTGAAACGCAATAAGAAGTCACTATTGGAAAAAAAAGAGCGTTTGGCTAAAATAGATGAAAGAATCAACGGCAAACCGTGGTTACAAGCTGGTTATGCACTCCTCACATCCGTCTTTTCGCCACAATTCAATGAAAGCGATGGACAGAGCTTTTTCTTAAAAACGAAAAATTCTTTCAATGGCAGCAACATCTGAGAAACTTAAAAATACTTTCAACTTTTATGTGCTGGCATTTGAAAACGAAATTACAAATAATTGCAGATATTAAGAATATAAGTTTTATACCAATATGAAAAAGCTGAAAACTTAATCAAAATCTCTCTGATACACATCTTATATCAATATCTTGTTAAAAGATATAAGCAACTTCCACTTACTGCTCGGAAACAATATGTCTAGTTTCGTTGACATATTGAATTGTTCAATATCCGTTCCAATCAGTTTACACTCAATTGTTACTCCGGTCTTACTAGCATCATTTAAGCGATATTTCGAAGTCAAAGAAATGTCGAACAGATCACCGTTGCTTTGGGTAGTAGACTGTTGATCATATAAAAGAAATGCTTCGGATGACTGGTCGTCGTCATATACGATTATACCAAGCTGGACCCGAGGACGAATCCCTCTCACTACACACGTCAGATTCCCCTCCGGTTCCATCTCCAGAACACAGTAATTTTGACCCTTACATCCATCGACCTCTGGAGAGGTATGATCTGGCAGTACTAAATAAAAGTCCACCAAGAAAGGGTGTAGTTTACAAACATATGCAAAATAAATCTCTTGGTCTTTCAAATAAAGGACGACCTAAACGTTTAACTTACAGATAATGCTACCTTCTTTCAGCCGTTGTCTAATAAATAAGGAGATTATTTCGATTGACAAAGCTATACTGTGGAAAGCGATTTTTAGATTTAAAACTTTTTACCCCTAGAACGATAGTGGAATCGTACTTTTCTTTTTAATAACACGATTAATAGGTACACAGATGTGTAAAACTGGGACATTCGATGCAGGGGCGTCCCTAAGGATCAATGAGTGGGGAGGGGTGCTGGACAATTTCCCGACAAAGAAGGGTAACATTCCCGGTTTTCAGTGTTTGACCCCCAGTCACCTCAGATGACCTCTGACCTCCACCAAAAAAAGGGTTCATCTTCTCATCATAATGCATCCACATACCAAGTATGAAACCTATCCAAGCTTCTTACCTGGAGATACCGTGTTAACAAGGTTGTCAGTGTTTAACCCCAATGACCTCAGATAACCTTTGACCTCCACCAGAAACGGAAGGGTTCATCTTCTTACCATCACGCATCCATATACCAAGTACACAATGTATCCAAGCTTCTTACCTGGTGATATCCTGTTAACAAGGTTTTCAGTGTTTGACCCCCGTGACCCCAAATGACCTTTGACCCCCACCAAAAATGATACCATTCATCTTCGCACCATAATGCATCTACATACTACATATGAAATCTATCCAAGCTTCCTACCTGGACATATCGTGTTAACATGCTTTTCAGTGTTTGACCTCTGTGAGCCCAGACGACCTTTAAACTCCACCCTAAAATGATAGGGTTCATTGTCTGACCATAAAGCATCTACATACTAAGTATGAAATCAATCCAAGCTTTCTAGCTTGAGAAATCATGTTAACAAAGTTTTCAAGGTTGACCCCTGGTGACCCCAAATGACCTTTGACCCCACCAAAAACAATAGGGTTTTCCCCTCACCATAACGTATCTACACACCAAGTATGAAATCTATCCAAGCTTCCTACCTGGAGATATCGTGTTAACATGGTTTTCAGTGTTTGACCCCCTGTGAGACCAGATGGCCATTGACCTCCACCCAACAATGATAGGGTTCATTGTCTCACCATAAAGTATCTACATACTAAATATGAAACCAATCCAAGCTTTCTAGTTTGAGATATCATGTTAACAAGATTTTCAAGGTTTTGACCCCAGTGACCCCAGATGACCTTTGACCTCCACCAAAACCAATAGGATTCTTCCTCATAACAAAATGCATCTACATACTACGTATGAAATTTATCCAAGCTTTCTATCTAGGGATATCGTGTTAACAAGGTTTTCAGAGTTTGACCTCTGGTGACCCCAGGTGACCTTTGACCCCACCAAAGACAATAGGGTTCTTCCTCTTAATATGGGGCATCTATGTAGAAAGTTTGAGAACCGTCAGAGTTTCCCTTCTTGAGATATCGTGTTAACGAGCAAAGTGTCACAAACACACACACGCACACCCATAGCCACAGGATCGCTCACACAGCCCGGGTGCACACTCACATACATACACACACGCCATCACGAATGCATTGGTTACTCTTATCATCGAAACCAAAAACCAGTTGAACGTTTGGCAATGTCAGTTTAACCTTGGTGTACCCGTTTTAATTTTTGTCTGCTACAACAGCAAAGTCTGATTCGACATGAAAGTACTAGTCCGAAGAAGTACTTCTATGGTAGGAAAATTAGATTTTCTTCAACGTGGGGCACAGTTGTCCTCCTTAGGGCCCATTTCGGTGAAATCCCTCTGAAGGGGACCACGGAGCAAGGCCCCCAGAAGCTATGGAACATTTACACAATTGTGGGCACCAGAATAATAAGGCATTCGCGTTCCGGAAATGACATTGAACATTGACACTAAACAGACGAGGAAATATCAGTTTGTCTCTGTGTTTTCAAAGTAGCGTAATTCGGACTAACCGCGGGTCTATTTCTTAAGATCTAGCGGGATTGATGGTGGGGAGGTCGGAGTATGGTAGAGTTTCTGTGGAGTTTGGCAATAATTAAACTCTGTTTGATATGAAGTTATGAAAGGCAACTAGAGTAGAAGATGAAAGTGCTCGACGCTCGACCTTTAGGAATATTTTGGTTGTGTGCCTTCATTTTACGTAACAATTACCTATGTACATACGCCCTAAAAAGACCTTAAATATTGCAGCTTGCCCTTTCATTTCATAATAGCCAGGACTAAAGTCCAATCGATTTTTTATAACTCAGCAGATCTAAGGGTTGCAATTGGGGAGCTAGGATCACAAAGGTTGCACGAAATTTTGCAATGATCCAAGGCTTGCTTCGTCCTTTTTTCATTGAACAACAAGTGCATATGAAGGATACCCACGGAACGCGCCGAAAATAGCATTTTAAAGGCCATTGGGAAATGTCTCCAGGCACTGCATCTACAGAACGAGTCGCATATCAATTTGTTTGTTACTTAAACCCATACAGCTTGTGTTAGCGTCTCCCACGCAACGAAAATGCGCTCTGTGGAAAACAGTACGGATACGAACTTTCGACCGCTCGTGCTCTGTTGCATAGCAAAATTACAGTGATGTTCATTCAGTTCCATGTTCTACTATGTCTCAGCTTCTGAATGACATAAAAATATATCGATATTATTTGACTTTTACATAGGGACCTGGACAGATTTCGAGGGCATCTTTTTGCATGGCAAGCAATAGCTATGAACATTTGACCTACTGCTGTTTGTACAAATAAGCTTGGATCGCCGATGTTCATGCATTGCTGGATTGGTTATCATGTAAACTTTCCAATGGTAACCGTTGTTTTCAAATTTTCAATACTCCCCCATAGGGACCAGGCCAAAATACCTACAAATAGACACAAATATGAATATGCATAATCTTGCACCAATGAAAAGACCCCAAGCGATGTGTAAACAACGCGACCGTTACCCGCCACAGACTTCTACATCGTGCGCGCGTTGTACAGTATGTGCAGCGAAAACGTGCGTGCAGTGGTAAACAAAACATTTGGTCACGCCCACACGACCAATCAAGTGTACGGGATGAGCGTGTGTATGAATTATACATAGCTATGACGTCTCAGTCACACAATCCTCAGTTTAGACAGAAAAGTGTTTTGACTAGGAAAGTGTTTTGAACAAATTGATATGGAAAAAGCGAGCCTCTTTCGCAATCATCGGAATACAAAATTTCAAGTTTACAGCAAATGCAATTGCACCCAAGTTCACGATTTAAGTAAGTAAAAATCCAGCACGTACTGTACCGACCCGTCTATTAGTATTTTCTGTGATTGCCGGCCTGGCAAGGTTTCGGAGGGGAGGGGATCCCCCTCAGGGCCGTAACCTGGGCGACATCAAATCTCTAGAGGGCAGTTCATGATACTATCTAAGCGGAGCAACAAGTGGTATGCCTACACATAGTTAACACTCAGGCGGACCCTTCCTTTTTCACATGTTCCGGGTACCATCGGAAAGGGGAATTAGGGGAGGGGAATGAGGGGAGGAGCACATGTAAGGTCTGGCGTAGGTTCAAGCTATCGTTGGCAAAGCTTTGCACTGATTATATTTTTATAAATTGTTATTACTTAGGGATATTATTCATGTTTTATGGCTGCGCGGAAGGTAGGAGGTGCTGTCTAAGAAGAGGGGACGACGTCGTATAGTCTTTAAAAACTTTTTGTCTTTTTGAGGTGTCTTTAAAGCAAAATGGTGCTATCTTTCTAAAGCTTCGTAAAGCTTTGAATTGATATTATGTTTAGGAATCCTCATTTTTGATTTTTTTTTATCTCCCGTTAGGGTGTACTTGAAGGGGATATTGCCAAAGGGGAGGGATTACACCTCTACTCTTTGAGAAATTTTTCTATTTACCCGACAGCCTGAATTTCTTCAATGACAATTACCACCCTAGTAGTGTAGTAGAGATTACTTACTGACAAAGAACCCTTAATTTGTGATTACTTTTCCAACAATTTGTAATGATTTCCTGATAAACAGAACAATTTGCCAACACAGGTAAATCTGGAAAGGGTTAGGTCTGTGGTAAATGTACCCAAAGCTGAGCAACATTCCCACCCGACGCTAATTCCCTTAAAGTAAAGAGTGATCATAAATTTACCCACATTTCTGTAGCCCCTAAAGATTTTTGTAACAAAATCAGTGAATTGCAAAATAAAGTGGCAGGTTGTTTGCCCCACAGATAGCAAAATTTTTCCGAAGGGCGACACTTTGAAAATTTTGGGAAAGGGGGATCAGTAGCACCCACGTGACGCCCCTGATCCGATAGGAAGCTTAGAACATAGAATAATAATTTGATATCTTTAAAGTCTGATACATGTAAAAGTGTGGGTTTTACTACTTACCAAAAACAGTTACGTCGTATTGCAATCGGACGTCTTCCATCCCGTTACTACTGATGAATCTATAAGTACCTTCGTTACCTACACTGACGTCATCAATAAACAAAGTACCTTCACTATGCAAACGATAGTCATGGTCTTCGATATGAGATTGTAAGTTCCCTTCAACAAATACCGCGAAAAGAATATTTGAGAAAATAGTTTCTAAAGGCTTTTTTACTTGCCAAGAAAAGTACGAAAAATTTCTATCAGTGCAATTTAGAACCAACGTTCTGCCCCTTTCCACATACGTCATCATAGATGCAACAGAAGAGAGAGCTTCATCACCGTTTTGAATAAGAATGAGGGACTCATTTATCTCCAACAATCCTGATACACTATCCGCTTTACACACAAGAAGTGCTAAGATAGACGAGTACGTGAATAGTGCTGAAGTCGTAACAACTGATGTATAGAACGGATATGTTCCGTTAGTAACGGAAAAACTGGATGATACATTTCGATCTCCGCTATTAGTTCTAATCATCCAGCTGAGAGGAACTGCTGGTCTAGCATCTTGTATTTTGCACGATACCGCGCTGTGTGCAGGTAATATACGGAAACATATTCTACTTTCATTTCCGCATTCGAGTATCAGTGGTAGACGACTTAATGTTGGTGCTGTAAGGAATAATGACAAACATATATGGTCTAGTCTGAAATTTTCGTTTTAAGTAGTGTTAGTTGTATTACATGTACCATTTACACGACAACTGTTTCATTGTATGATTCGTTGAACATTGCAAACCTTCTGCTCATTTCCTCTAAACTAAAGTGACTTTTACAACAAGTTGCTGCAGTATACTCAATTTTTTCTCACCTGTTTAAAATATTAATTTCTTAAAATTTATAAATATAGTGCAATGAAAAACGTACCTACACTTGTACACCTCACTCAAAGTGTGGGATATTGGACTGAGGTTGAGCTACGAAAACGTTACTGAATCGTTTGTAATTTACTTTTCTGGTGGCACTTGTCATTGTGATAAGGACAGTGGGGATATTTCAATATTCAAAAACCCGAGATCACTAAGTAACCTATATTCAATTAGAGAATTCTGAATTCAGAACTTTATAAGTTGAGCAGCCAGGGGTGAGATAAAGTCATTGTAGGCTCGAAAAAGCAACATAATTTCAGGATAAAAATTGTGGTAGACAGTTTTAGCATTCGCGTTTATAAACAATCATGCCGGTTACGAAGATGCAATCCAGCTCCCACAAACTGCGCAAAACATGTGATTGTCTATTGAAATTTGGAAAGACTGATTTTACAAACAAAAAAAAAAAATCACAAACTAGCTTGTGGTAAAAAAGGAAGCTTCAAGACTCTCTAAATTGATCGTTTGTTGGTGAGATTTAAAACTGATTTTGTTCAGTGTATTGTATTGAACAATGTATCCTCTACTGTTGTAGTACTCAACGTTTTAGATAAAGGATTATACTTCCACAAATAAAAACTGGACAGCATAGACACAAACAAGTCATTATATGCGTAAAGGTAAAGGAAAATGCATGCAAACGAAAACAGATTTTATATTTAGAAGGCAGAGGTAAACTTCAACGAATATAGAGTCATAGGCAGGTTCCTTTATACGAGAATACAACACTCATAAAACATATTAGGAGATCAAGCTCCATAAACACATTTTTCATTATATACCGTTCCACGTTAACCAAGAGTGGAGAAAATGTGTGGTAGAAAGCGATGTGACACAAGGTTCAAGTAGTCTCGCCTTTCATCAGCCATGTTCCCGAAGTTTCTAAATTACTGCCCCAAGTAGTAGCTTAACCCTACCTTAATAATGTTATTTGAATAAAATTATGTGGAGGTTTTTGGCACACTACTGAAAAGATAATAAAACGTGCATAGGTTAATTAATCGAAGCCCCACAGCTTCGATTGTCAGATTGTACGGATTGCTTTCGTTGATATACTTTTTCAACTACTTATCCGGCTCGTTATACCTTCTTGTGCGCACACGTTCACCATGAACGTATTAGCATAGCGAACAGCTACGAAGGCGAAAGAGGAAATTAGTTGTTTTCTGCCTGCTTATGTGGCACGGTATACGTTCACATGCACACATGATCAACATTAACGTATTTTTCACAGCGAACAGCTACGCATGCGAAATGGCAAATTTTTCAAAATGCACCCGTTATCAAGTAGACACGTTTAACATGGACGTATCGGCATAGGAACAGGTACGCATACGGAACGCATGCTGCTTACCTGTACTTCAATACCCTCTGACTTCACTGTTTTGCAGTTTACTACACAGTGCTCGAATGCTTCACCGACTGAGTCGTAGTGCGTAAGTCCACATGGAGACAATTGAGTTAAATTTCAACCATCTCCCTCGGAAAATACTTAATAGATTGGGTACTTAAATATTGATCGAGTGGTTAATAATTAAAAAGATCGTAAAATAATATTAAAGAAGTTTTAAATACTTTTAAACATCAGCGATCAACCATCAACCAAAAATTGCGTTTCTCTAGTCACTGCACCCGTTGGAAACTCGTTAACGTATACCAAGTGTAACAGGGATACTTATATAGGTAATTACGCAGTAAACCAACACGGTAGCATGACATAAGGGTTAATTTCCATTCTATGTTAGTTTCATATTTTTTATTATGTCCAAGGCTAATCTTTAGATGTACAGAGCTAGTCTGACAATTTTCAACTTGCTACCTCAATATTGAAAAAAAAAATCTACAGAGGTTCTATGGAAAATGTAACGGGCGAACATTGACATACAGCAAGAAAATAACGGGTGTAACACATTGAGATCCAAAACAGAAATGGCGATTTTTCAGGAAGTTTATCATGTACATGCTTTTTGCCATTTTCTGAGGATGATATGTAGCAATACTTAATAACTAACCCATTGGGGGCACTTTTTGATCAATATTAAGCCCAGGAAACCATAAATTGTAAATGTATGTCAATGTTTCACCCTAGTGTTCGCCCGTTATAAAAAATGCTGATAAAATGCTGAAACTAAAAAAGTTTGCCATACATATGGACCATGCCAATAACTTAGGTTGCTATGTTATGATGGTTTATAATAAACAAGGTAACATCAAAATATGATGTACACAGAACTCATGAAGCACATTTGAAATTATTTGACATACATTTATGTGATGCATATGTATGTCAAACAATTGTAAATTACCCTGTGAACATCATTAATTGATGTTACCATGTTTATTATCAATTATCACGGATATGTTAACCTCTAGGTATAAAGCAAGGACCATATATGGTAAAATTTTTTAATTTCAGCATTTTATCAGCAATTTTTTATAACGGACTAACACAATTTCATAACGGGTGTAACACTGACATATCTCTGCACATCTAAGGACTAGCCCTGAACATAATAAAACATATGAAACTAATTAACAAAACAAAATATGCATATATAATAATTCTCTGTTGGTTTACTGTGTAATTGCCCATATGTAAACTTATACATGTAACAGAAGTTATCTATACATATGTAGGTGATATGCCCAGGTAAGGCGATAATGCAAGTGCAACGCGCCCCGGTGTGAACCTCGCAACATACCAACAAGACAGTCCTACCTAGTAAGTACAGTCCTTCACAACAGTCAATTAAACTAGCCAAAGGTAGGCTTAATTAAAAGTTTCTCGTTCTTTTAACTTCGTGTTATTTTGCTTTTGCTTTGCAGTAGCGTCGATTTTTGCATCGTTGGAGTAAAAGGAGCCCTAATGTTAGGTTTAAAAACAAACTTGTTATAAGGGATTTGACATAGCCTAGAAAGTAGAATAGGCCTGGGAGTTACGCAAATTTATGGTACACTATAAACTACTTTACTTTACACATTAACAGAGGTGTTCTTAGACTAAACTAGCCCTCAATAGGCTTAGCTTAGGGTAAGTTTCCTACTCTTAGCCAAGTAGTGGATTTCAATACTTTTCCTGGGCTTCGATGTACTTGCCTGCAAGTTCAGGATTTCTAGTTTCTTTTCTTTCTGCTTCTCTTTTTGAGTGCTTGAGAGTGGAAAAAAACTAAGGTATAAACTGTTTGTCGTAATACATGGTACACTTACCTATGATAATTACATCTACAACGTAACGAATGACATCACTTGTAGGCGTCTCGAGGATAATTGCGGTGAAAGTACCCTCATCTTCCAAGGATACATTATATATAATAAGTGAACCATTTGGGTAAATATCGAACTCCCCTGAAAGGTATCCTGGTCCACTCTTCACAGAACCTACCATGGTTAAGACTACCTCGCTGTGAAAAACATCTGGGGAACTGTACCAAAGCAGGCAATAGAAACTCCGAAAAGAACAAGTAATTACTCCCTCGGACCCAATGCTTACATACTGGGGTGACGTACACCCGATATCATCAGCTTTTGCGCCTACGTCTAGGAAGAAAGAGATAATAAATAATGTTAGTCAGAATCAGAACGTTAAGCAGGTCAAGTCTTCTGAAGAGAATTGTAGTTTACTTTTTGATAAAAGTTTGGAAATCATTTTCGCACCAGACATAAGTTTACATGTGGTACCGGAGTAGATGTATTATGAGAATTCATATTTTGGTTTACTCTACTCTGCTCCATCACATGTGGTATCAAAATTTTCCTTTATTGCTGGAGAAAAAGGACAGCACCAACAATTTTATGCTTAACATAAACAAAGTAGCGTCGACTAAGGCTTCCTGTTTGTAGCTTCATACCTACCGATTGACATGAATAAAATACACCCAGCTAAAAGGAGGGTTCTTTCCGCGTTCATTGTTGCTACTAAATCTGTAGGGAAAAGTTTGAAAACAAACGGGTCAATGTGGAAATCATGGTATGTCCATTGAGTTGCTATTTCAAGGGAGCTTGAACGGAAAGCTTAATTTATGCTAATACTCTAAGACCCACTAAATCCCGAGGAAATCATCAATGATAAGCTTGTTATTCGGCTGATGGAGATTTTTTTCTTTCATTCGTTAGCTTCAATTTGATACCAATATATTAGCAACATCATTCAGGTCTAGTAATACTATTACAAGTGGCTTACTCAAAGTAATACTTTCATGAGTAGGTTGACCCCGCCATCAACTTAGGCAGGTTCTACAAAACTCGAAACGACTGTTTCATTGAAATAAATCATTGAGGTACGCCCCTTCCTAAAGAACGAAAGTCATGCAAATGAGCTGCAGAGGCAGAATTCCAATAAGCCAGTTCAGAGGTATTACTGCGCCTGCGCAGGGGCTTCATTTCATAGGTCATATTGGTACAGAATGCAGTTATAAATGTCATTATAAGTTATACTACGTTACATTATTCTAATTGTGCTTTCAGATAGAATTACGAAATTTAACACGAAAGACTCTCAACAAGACATTTTAGAGTTAATGTTGATCACAGGGAACAATTTACAAGCCTACGCACATGCAATATGTACTCATATGGCCTATGACCTAAAGCCACTGTGCAGGCGCAGTGGTAACTCTGACCTCGCTTGTCACAACAATTCGGAAAGTTTCCAGAAGTTTCCTGAAATGACCAAGTATAGAATCATGTGTACATTTTCATTCCTTGCTAAAAGTAAACGGAATCTAATCAATCACGCGGAAGATTGTTTTTGTATGGGTGTGTGTGTGTATGTGTGACGGAAAGACTGTAAATGCGTTGATATATATTTTTGTTTATCTTGTTTATGTGCGTTCCTAGTTTGCCTGCTCCTTCTTTGTAATTCATAGTGATCTGCTGTTTTAGTAGCCGAGAATAATAATCAGTAATTCCTGCAGCCCTGGTCTTCTGTATTCTTTTTCTGTGAAATTGTTTTGTGGCCCACCCAGGTCTGTCTAGACAGTCCAGCCAGACACACTATGCTGTAACACAATGAACGGAAAATCAACCAATGAGAAGCAGTCTCAGCTTACCGCGGTGACCGTGTCACGTGGTTCCGGCCAGAAGTCTTGCCACGTTGTATGTCACGTAGACAAGGACTTGCGAACAGAAGCTCGAAGAGAGAGGAACCTTACTACCCATCACGCAGTGAATCAACATCAACGAAGCGAGGGCCCGCGCCTCCCTAATAAGAAGACTGCAGCTTTCCCGGTGTAAGTTGTAAGTTGATATTCTTAGCCTTGAATAAATAGAATAATTAGTTGCGAAGCCCGTCTCGGGGAGGGTTTGGATACAAGGAGGCATAGGCTGGTACGTAAAGGCCTACGCTGGGGACTTGTACAGACTGGGGCAGGGGATTGTTGCCCAGTGAAGAAACCCATGGAAACAGGCTGGTTAACAGGCTAAGTGGGAAGCACAGTATGTTTTGAGGGAGTGGCGTTTCGTTAATTTGTGGTCTTAAGGGTCAGAAAGGCTGGTCCCGGGAGAAAGGAGGCTGAAAAGCACTCTCACGCCTAAACCGACTGTACTAGATAGGCGGACTCATTAATACGGCTAGAAACTTAGACAAATTACCCACAGTTTGGTGGAGATGTCTAGCCGCTGCTAATAAGGGCCGTTAATTCTGTTTTTATCTGAACTATTGTAAACTTAAAAGTTTATTTCTATCATTTGTAAGTGCTAGGACTTAGCACGGGACGCAGAGACCGTGAAAGAAAAATAAAAATTATTTAGCATCTTACGCATCAGAGTTTCGCACGGGACGCAGGGACCGTGTGAGAGAAACAGAAGCTATTTAGCATCTTACGCACCAGAGTTTCGCACGGGACGCAGGGACCGTGTGAGAGAAACAGAAGCTATTTAGCATCTTACGCACCAGAGTTTCGCACGGGACGCAGGGACCGTGTGAGAGAAACAGAAGCTGTTTAGCACTCGACGCACCAAAGTTTAGCACTCGACGAACGGCTCGTGCGAAGGGTACAAAATCTGTATCGCACCTGACGCACCAAAGTTTAGCACGAGACGCACGGCTCGTGCGAAGGATGCAAAATCTGTTTCGCACCTGACGCAACAAAGTTTAGCACGAGACGCACGGCTCGTGCAAACGATGCAAAAGTCTGTTTCGCACCTGACGCACCAAAGCTTATCACGTGACGCACGGCTCGTGTGAGAGGTACAGAAGCGATTTGCACGGGTTCTGCATAAGACGCTCGAAGGCCACCGCAATTTCCAGTCTTTTTGCTTAATCGAATTTATGACCAATGCCCATAAGAATTAATCTGTACATTTTGATCTGTTGTAATTAATCATTCTGGAATAAAACCTATCCACGTCAAGAAACACTTTAGAATTTGTGTTTGTAAGTTATTTTGTTCGTCATAGCGTTAAGTTAATCTGCCCCCCCCCCCCATCTGTAGTTTTTCCCTAAGTGCACAAAAGATCCCAAACGGACCCCTGGGGCGCCGTTACAACTGGTGGCAGCGGTGGGATCTTTTGGAAAAAAATGGACCGCTCTACAGGATCGCGGGGGTCAGCAGAATTTAGAAGGTTTCTTGAGGGACTCCAAGGTCACTCTGACTCAGACTGGCTGCTAGTAGATGAAACTTTTGATAGGCAATCGACATCGTCCTTGCAACTCTCGGAGACATCTGGAGCCAGAGGTGCGCCCTTACGGAGGAGTCCTACAAACAGTCTCGGCGACTTAGGGTGGCGAGTACCTGAGGAAACACAATCTCCCAAAAGACAGAATACAAATCCTTTTGTCGAAAGGGAACCCCCTGGAAACCCCTTTACACCAGGAAGAGGAACCCTGACTGAAGAGATGAAGGAAAATAAAGTTTTACCCATGGGCCTTATTGGCACTCCTGTTAATCAATCTGCCCGGGGGGATAAATGTGACTTTAAGTCCGAAGAAGCGTGTCAATCACAGACGAGACCTACTGAAACAGACGATAATGCCCACCAGTGTGAAAGTTACCCAAAACAGAGTTTTCACGGAATTTCTGGGATAAGGCCCGGGCTATATGATGGCAAAACATCTTGGGAAGACTATCTGGCCCAATTCGAAATGGTCGCGGAGTTGCATCGATGGAGCGGTGGAGTAAAGGCAATGTGTTTGGCAGCTAGTCTTAGAGGGGACGCTCAGGCCATACTAGCTGACCTGGAGGCAGAGAAAAGAAGAAATTACACAAATCTGGTGGATGCACTCTCTAGTAGGTTTGGTCCCACGCGCCAAACAGAGCTTCGAAGCATTCAGTTGAGAAATCGTTGCAGGAAAAAGGGGGAGACTATACCTGAACTAGCTCAAGATGTAAAGCGGCTCACACGATTCGCTTATCCAGGTGCCTCGAGTCACCTGCAAGATCAGTTAGCACGGGACCATTTTGTTGATTGTTTAGAAGAGCCCGAACTAAGATTGGGCGTTCATCAAACTCGGCCCAAGACTTTGGAGGAGGCTGTGCAGGCTGCACTTGAAATAGAAGCTTTTTATACAGTCGAAAGACAAAGAAATTTTCCGCTCAGAAAACCAGTGAGGGTACTACATTCTGATCAGGGCATGACAAACACTCTGGCCCCTCCTATGTACCACGCCGAGACGCAGTTAACAAACAGAGTGCAGACCGATACTGTCAGTGACTTGAGAGAGGCAGTATCCCAGTTGGCCACAGGCATAGCTGCCCTTAAATCCTCACTTACAGCCAAGGTGAGTAATAACCGTCAGTCTTACTCATGGGCACCAGGTAATAGACAGCGATATGAGGACAGAAGAAGGCCTAACGTTCCACGTAATGCGTGTTGGAGTTGTGGTAAACTGGGTCATTTCAAGAGGGACTGTCCAGAGGACAAGGTCGATACTCCATCAGGACGTGAGTCCCCCGCCCAGGCCCCCGCCCAGGCTCCCGCCCAGGAAAACCGGGATCTGTCGAGGGTGGGGGTCGACGTTCGACAGGACTCATAAACAGACCCAACATAATTACAGTAAGGGCCGGCAGTAATTTTACCACGGAAATGGATGGTATTTACGTACACTTGAAAGTTGAGGGTGTCCCAGTAGCCTGCTTAGTTGATACGGGTGCAAATGTATCAGTGTTAAGCCGCACCTTTCTACTTAAATTCCCAGAAGAAAAACAGGTAAATTGCACCCAGGTGAATAATAAGATGTCTTTGGCTGATGGTAAATCTGTGCCGCTACATGGCCTTTTGGAAGCGGACGTCAACATAGATGGAAACCTCGTCCAGCATAAATTCTGGGTTGCTGATATCGACGTCGAGTGCATTTTAGGTTTAGATTTCTATGGAGAATACAATTATTGCATAGATACCCGTAGGAGGATTGTCTGGAGAGAAAATAGCACGTCGACACAAGGGAATGGAGAAGAAAAATCTGCCATTCATGTTCGACGAATAAAAGCAGAAGATACTGTATGTATCCCACCCAACAGTGAAGTTCTCATCCCAGGAAAAGTGGAAAACGCCCCAAAGGAACAGATTTTTGGACTTGTTCAACCACACGAAAAGTTTGCAGAGAAGATAGGCCTTTTAGTAGCTCGTTCTCTTTCGGATATGTCTACAGGCATCATACCAGTACGTGTAGCAAATCTTTCAACAGAACCGGTGACCGTGTACAAAGAGACGAATTTGGCCACCTGCGAAGGCGTTGAAGTAATCCCACCAATTGCCCAAGCCCATCCCGATGAAAAGGTTACCCCGGAGTCTGATTTTCAACTCCCAGAGACGGTTTCGCACCTATACAATGAATCAATCACAGATTTGGATGACTGTCAGAAGGGGAAGGCAAAGGCTTTTCTTCAGAAACATTCAGAGGCATTTTCAAAAGGCCCAGACGATTCAGGAAGAACTACAATTGTGAAATACACTATTGACACAGGAACAAATAGGCCAGTGAAACAGGCTGCCCGGCGCCTACCCATGCACAAACAAGATGAAGCAAGTAAGATCGTGGATGAAATGCTTTCCAGTGGAGTGATTGAACCTTCGAGCGGTCCTTGGTCATCCCCGATTGTTCTCGTAAAGAAGAAGGACGGCTCGTTGCGTTTCTGTGTGGATTACAGGAAGGTTAACGCCCTTACCGTGAAAGATTCCTATCCTTTGCCAAGAATCAACGACTCCCTGGACATGTTAGGCGGTGCAAAATGGTTTTCCACACTCGATCTCGCTAGTGGCTACTGGCAGATTGAAGTTCAAGATGAAGACAGGCCTAAGACTGCTTTTGTTACCCATCGCGGTCTCTTCCAGTTCTGTGTTATGCCGTTCGGGCTTTGCAACGCACCTGCGACTTTTGAACGCTTGATGGAACGGGTGTTGGGTGGTTTACGATGGGACAGTTGCCTGGTGTATTTGGACGATATTATTGTGTATGCAAAGACCTTTGAAGAGCACGTCCAACGCCTTGATGTGGTCGTACAGAGGTTAACACAAGCGGGGTTGAAGTTGTCTGCCAAGAAATGCAAACTATTCCAGAGAAAAGTGGGGTTTTTAGGTCACGTTGTTACACCGGAGGGAATTGAAACGGACCCAATTAAAATTGAAGCTATACAGACTTGGCCAAGGCCCATCAACAAAACTGAAGTCAGAAGATTCTTGGGTATCTGTACATACTACCGAAGGTTCGTGGAAAACTTTGCATCCATCGCCAAGCCGCTACACCGGCTGACAAAAAAGGGAAGAGAATTCTTATGGAACCAGAACTGTGAAGGAGCCTTCATCTATCTTAAGAGGAGACTTACCACTTCTCCAGTGTTGGCGTACCCTCTCAGAGAAGGAAAATTCGTTTTAGACACTGACGTCAGTGACTTTGGCGTAGGGGCAGTTTTGTCACAACAGCAAGGACAAACGGAACGAGTTATAGCATACTTCAGCAAAACTCTGGGAAAAGCTGAACGGCGGTATTGTGTGACCAGGAAAGAGTTGTTAGCGATTATCCTAGCTGTCAAACATTTTCACCACTACCTGTCTGGAACAAAGTTCCTAGTGAGAACGGATCACGGGGCCCTGCGATGGCTCTTACGCTTCCGTAATCCCAAAGGCCAGATAGCACGATGGATAGAGATCTTGGGCAACTACAATTTCGAGATACAATATAGACCAGGAAGGGTCCACGGAAATGCAGATGCCCTTTCAAGAAGGCCCTGTGGCGAATGCTCGAAGTGCGAAAGAGAGGAAAGTAAAGAGACACTGAGGAGTGCGACTGACCAGGGAGAAGAATCAGTCAACTGTCCGCGATTGCAAGAAGTTAAGTTATTTAGGTCTCTAGAAGGCCCCACCACAACGGAGCCGGAGGGGGCAACGAAGGAAGAACCAGAGGAGAAACTGGAAGGGGAACTGGAGGAGAAGCCAGGGGAGCAACTGGAGGAGGAACCGGAGGAGAAACCGGAGGAGGGAGGAGCCAACAATGAGACGACGTCAAGTACTCCCCTGGAGAACAAGCCTACGTGGCCAGGAGTTTGGTCGGTGGCTAAATTGCGGGAGTTACAGCAACGTGATGAAGATACCCGTATAATGGTACAGTGGAAGGTGGAGGGACGGCGTCCAGCATGGGAAGAAGTTTCTTGTATGAACCGCACGGTTCAGAATTATTGGCTTCAATGGGATAGTCTTTATTTAAGTGAGGGGGTACTTTATCGCAGATTTGAGTCCAATGATGGCCTAACGAGTACTACCCAGCTGGTTGTTCCTAGTGAAATGAAACGCATGATTTGGGAGCTGGCTCCTTCTCACCCCGTATCCGGACATCTTATGAGCAGAAAAACAATATACCGGATCCGGCAAAGTTACTATTGGAGTGGCTATCGAAACAACATTGAGCTGTGGTGTAGACAGTGTGACCTTTGCCAATCTCGAAAGGGACCAAAACTCAATCGAAAAGGCAAGATCAAGAAATATCAAACCGGAGAGCCTCTTCAACGAATTGCTATGGACATTATGGGACCACTGCCGACCACTGAGAGGGGGAATAAGTATATCCTAGTGATCTGTGATTACTTTTCCAAGTGGACCGAAGCAACAGCTATACCAAAGCAGGAAGCCGTGACTATAGCCAAAGTACTTGTCAAGAGTTTTGTTTGTCGCTTCGGTATACCAGGAGAACTGCATTCGGATCAGGGTCGGCAGTTTGAGGCGACGTTGTTCCAGGAGGTGTGCAAGCTTCTTGGTGTCCTGAAGACCAGGACCACACCATACCATCCACAGTCGGATAGTATGGTTGAGCGATTCAACAGGACTTTGGAGTCAATGCTTGCTGTTATAACTTCCTCCGATCAACGAGACTGGGATAGCTGGCTCCCCTACTTGAAAATGGCGTATAATTCTGCCGTACACGAGACCACGGGTTTTAACCCTGCAGAAATTATGTTTGGAAGGCAGATGAGAACTCCCTTGGAGTGCATTTGGTCATCGCCGGCTGACGGTACGGAGGATGCGGCCACTTACCCAGAATTTGTAGGAAGTTTAAAGAAGAAATTGAAGAAAATAAGCGAATTGGCTAGATATCACTTGAAGTCTAGTGGCGAGAGACAAAAGGAATTTGCGGACAGAAATTCCAGCATGGAGACTTTTGAGCCCGGTGATCTCGTCTGGGTGTATCACCCTGCCGTGGGAAAGGGGCGTTCCCCCAAATTACATTGTCCCTGGAAGGGTCCCTTCCTTATTGTTAATAGAATCAACGACATTCTTTATCGCGTTCAATTTGGTCCTAAGCAGAAACCAAAGGTCCTTCATTTTAATCGCATCCGGCGGTACGATGGCATTGCCAGACCTGCCTGGGTGCAACGTTTCGAACCGAAAGAGCAGACTCGTGGGGAAGGGGTTAAAGCAAAAGGGCAGGGAGAGTATTCCGAGGGTGCAAAACCGGATACAATTGAGTTAACTAGCATAGACAGTCACTCAAGGGAACAATCCGAAAACACAGATCAAGAAGATAGAACTTTAGACATAGATGACGAGGTCCAAGGTACAATAAGGAGTGAGGGACAGGTTTCACCAGCTGTAGAAATCCAGCTTGGTAGAGGAAAGAGAATAGTAAAGCCCCCTATAAGATATGGCTTTGAAACATAATACTGGAATTTCATCTAATAAAAGCTATTTTTTTTATTGTTTTGTCCTTTCAGAGTTTTGTGGTCTCGAGATGTCTCAGTCGAGGAGGAGTCGATCCCCTTACAGAAAGAGAGAGGTTAGATCCGAGGACAGAGAGGCCCGTGGAGACAGTACTGCAAGATCTCTTTTCACGACCGAATATCGATGTAGGGACTGTGGGTTAAGGTTTGTAAACAAAGAAACCCTCATGCGGCACGCTGGGGAAAAGCACCAGGCAAGGTTGTGGGAGTGTACACACACTCTAAAAAAAGTTGGTTAAAAAGGGTTGGTTAAAATTCAAAGTGCCCAACCTGGGCAGTTTGGTAACCAACAAAGTGGTAAAACAGATTAACCAAGTGGGTTGGTTAACCTTCAGGTTGGGTAAAGACCATCTCTCTTGCAATATTACCCAGGTTGGTTAAAGTGAACTGATTTGCGCGCCATACGTACGTACACAATTAATGAAAAGGTACTGTACTGTACTGCAGTATACGGACGGTACGTACTACCTACGTACACTTGTACAATGTTGGGCAAAAGAACCGAAAAACCTATTGACCAACTATTGGTGAAATGGTTTAAGTGAATTTCTTTACCCAACACTGGTTCAACATGCCGCCAATTAATTCTTTTAATAACACCTATTTCTAGATTTTTACAATCACAATTAACATTTTGCAAAACGTTTACTTACACTGTGGGAATTTTTGCTACAACAATGTGAGAAAAGTGCATGTTTAAAATGCTGTGAAATGTTTATATACCTATCCTTTGAATGGAACATTCCGAATTTTTCAAAGGAAATTTGTGTTTATCCTTTATTGCAGGTCTAATTGATATAAATTGAAGCTGGCAATGGTGAATTCTTATAGAAAATTATGTTTCTCAGTTGTACAATACAACATAAAAAAGGAGAAATGAAATATCGTGAAGAAAATTGTATTTTTAATCGTTAATAATAACAAACAAGTCTCACTGAATATATATAACAGCCAGACCGTAACATTCATTTATATATGAATTACTAATTAAAATCCTGCTACTTTAATTTAAAAGTGGCTTACCTGGCGCAGGAGTGTCCGTGATCACGACGGCGGAGCTCCCAGGGTGGGACCTGTTCTATTCAGCCAGTCTAGAACGGGACCACTGTCAGGTGGTGTCAGTTAAGTCAAAGTTTGTCCCTTGGGGACATTGTTACTCCTTCGGGAGTATTGTTTGGTTTTCGCCCCTGGCTCTTCGCCAGAGAGTCAGGGGACTAGAAAAGAAAAAAAAAAAAAAAGTGGCTTCGGGAGTATTGTTTGGTTTTCGCCCCTGGCTCTTCGCCAGAGAGTCAGGGGACTTTTGGAAAAAAAGAAAAGTGGCTAGCATTAGCAATGCCGGTAGCTTTTAAAACTTGTATAACGTAACTTCTCTGAGATGTTCTAACCCCGTTGTGTGACTTGTTTCACCCAACCTTTGGTTCCGCATGCCTCCTAACCAAAATTGGGTAATAAATTACCCAACTTGGTTTGGTTAAATATTTTACCTAAAATTTTAAATATTTATTAATATAAAATTTTAAATATTTTACCTAAAATTTTAAAAAAATTGCCCAACTAATGAGTAAAACCCTTAACCAACTAAGTTGGGCAATATTTTACCCAATTCCGGTTAGGTGGCATACGGAACCAACGGTTGGGTAAATTTTTGCCCAGGTTGGGCAATAATTTTTTAGAGTGCAATGCCCCTACCGAAGCAACCGAAAGGGGGATCTACAACGGCACGAAAACAAGCTCCACCAACCGACTACGAGCAAACGGGAAGGTCTCTCTAAGCAGGAGAAGAGCATTAAACCGTCTGAGAATCCGACAAGTCCGAAACGCAGAGAAATCGAGTTGAAGGTAAAAGAGGGAGGGCAAAAAGAAGAAGCCGAAGATGACGTTCTTTCAGCCAGAGCCCCTAGTCCGGCACCTTGGTCCCCCGTAAGTAATGACGAAGAAGTTAAAGCAGTGGAAGAAGAGGTGAGGCGGGCTGAGCAGGACCAAGGCTATCACGTCCAGAAAAGTATGAGTTACCATAGCTACGCCATAGGAGCCGGCTGGACAATGAAGCGTGTAATCAAGACACTGAGGTACCCAGACGGGAGAGTTTTGGAAATAGACTCGAGGGAGGTACAGCCCACACCGGATCAAGCCTAGAGTTAATGCGGGACGCATTCTTTCGAGAGAAGGGGGTAGTGTGACGGAAAGACTGTAAATGCGTTGATATATATTTTTGTTTATCTTGTTTATGTGCGTTCCTAGTTTGCCTGCTCCTTGTTTTTAATTCATAGTGATCTGCTGTTTTAGTAGCCGAGAATAATAATCAGTAATTCCTGCAGCCCTGGTCTTCTGTATTCTTTTTCTGTGAAATTGTTTTGTGGCCCACCCAGGTCTGTCTAGACAGTCCAGCCAGACACGCTATGCTGTAACACAATGAACGGAAAATCAACCAATGAGAAGCAGTCTCAGCTTACCGCGGTGACCGTGTCACGTGGTTCCGGCCAGAAGTCTTGCCACGTTGTTTGTCACGTAGACAAGGACTTGCGAACAGAAGCTCGAAGAGAGAGGAACCTTACTACCGATCACGCAGTGAATCAACATCAACGAAGCGAGGGCCCGCGCCTCCCTATTAAGAAGACTGCAGCTTTCCCGGTGTAAGTTGTAAGTTGATATTCTTAGCCTTGAATAAATAGATTAATCAGTTGCGAAGCCCGTCTCGGGGAGGGTTTGGATACAAGGAGGCATAGGCTGGTACGTAAAGGCCTACGCTGGGGACTTGTACAGACTGGGGCAGGGGATTGTTGCCCAGTGAAGAAACCCATGGAGACAGGCTGGTTAATAGGCTAAGTGGGAAGCACAGTATGTTTTGAGGGAGTGGCGTTTCGTTAATTTGTGGTCTTAAGGGTCAGAAAGGCTGGTCCCGGGAGAAAGGAGGCTGAAAAGCACTCTCACGCCTAAACCGACTGTACTAGATAGGCGGACTCATTAATACGGCTAGAAACTTAGACAAATTACCCACAGTTTGGTGGAGATGTCTAGCCGCTGCTAATAAGGGCCGTAATTCTGTTTTTATCTGAACTATTGTAAACTTAAAAGTTTATTTCTATCATTTGTAAGTGCTAGGACTTAGCACGGGACGCAGAGACCGTGTAAGAAAAATAAAAATTATTTAGCATCTTACGCATCAGAGTTTCGCACGGGACGCAGAGACCGTGTGAGAGAAACAGAAGCTATTTAGCATCTTACGCACCAGAGTTTCGCACGGGACGCAGGGACTGTGTGAGAGAAACAGAAGCTATTTAGCATCTTACGCACCAGAGTTTCACACGGGACGCAGGGACCGTGTGAGAGAAACAGAAGCAGTTTAGCACTCGACGCACGGCTCGTGCAAACGATGCAAAAGTCTGTTTCGCACCTGACGCACCAAAGCTTATCACGTAACGCACGGCTCGTGTGAGAGGTAAAGAAGTAATTTGCACAGGGTTCTGCATAAGACGCTCGAAGGCCACCGCAATTTCCAGTCTTTTTGCTTAATAGAATTTATGACCAATGCCCATAAGAATCAATCTGTACATTTTTGATCTGTTGTAATTAATTATTCTGGAATAAAACCTATCCACGTCAAGAAACACTTTAGAATTTGTGTTTGTAAGTTATTTTGTTCGTCACAGCGTTAAGTTAATCTGCCCCCCCCCCATCTGTAGTTTTTCCCTAAGTGCACAAAAGATCCCAAACGGACCCCTGGGGCGCCGTTACATATGTATGTTTGTTTGTGACGCTTTGCTTGTAAAAAAGAAATCTCAAGATATCAATGATGGATAATTTTTATACTTGAGATGTAGAATTATCATATTAAGGGAAAGATCGCTATCGTTTTTGGTGGAGGTCAAAGGTCATGTGAGGTCACCAGAGGTCAAAAATTGAAAACCTTGCCAACACGATATCTTCTATGTAGGAAGTATGGACGCCTTTCATACTTGGCATGTGGATGCGTTATGGTCCAAAGAATGAAAAGATGAATCCTATTGATTTCGGTAAGGGCCAACGGTTATCGGAGGTCACCGGAGGTGAAAATACGAAATTCTTCATACTTGGTATATACTTTAATCATATTAAAAGGAAGAACCCTATTGTTTTCAGTGGAGCTCAGAGGTCATTTGAGGTCATTAGAGGTCAAAAACCGAAAACCTTGAAGAACACGATATCAAGACAGGGATGATGGATCCTTTTCATACTTGGTATAAAGATGTTACTTTAAGAGAGAGGGAACCCTATGGATTTGTTAGAGGTCAAAGTTCGTATGAGGTTATCAGAGGTGAAAGTACGAAAACCTCGTGAACTAAATAGATCGTGGGTAGTACCTCCGTATTGCGTCCGGGGTTTCGTGACTAACGAAAAGTTAGACCTGAATTTTTACCATTCCAAAGATGAAGTTATAAAGGATAACATTAACTTTTTTCACAAGGATAACTGTTACAGTAGTAATACTAATTCAATAAGCAGAAAAAGAAGCTTATCATTGATATTCTCCTCGAGATTTAGTGAGTCTTTGTGTATTAGCATAAATCAAACTTTCCGTTCAACCTCCTTCCAAATCAATTCCTTGGTTAAACTGCAATTACCTTTTGTATTCCAGAGTGATCATTATTCAGGGGCGGCGCCAGGGTTTTTCGATAGGGGTGGCAAAGTATGCTGGGTCGGACCCAGCTTTATTGTTTGGGGGTGCAGGCATTAAAGACTTCCGAGCCTCACCTTACCCCCTCCCCGTGTCAGAACCTGCGTTTTGGCGTTTTCATTTTCTTGGACTATTTTTCTTTAAAAAAAAAGCTTTTTTGTGTGAAATAAATACGAACTGTGAGAAGGGTTGTGTTGTCTGTCAGTGAAAATCGGCCCCTCACTGAATGAGACGCTTCAACTATGCAGCAGGCCCGGCGGAACGAAAAAATATTTGGGGGGGGGGGGGGCTGAGTGCAGCAAACCTATCTAAGCGGAGCGCCACCATCAGTTGGCGCGGAGCGTACAAGAAAATTTTGGGCTTTACAAACCCTCCAGATGGCCGGAAATGGCGCTTCCCGGGTGTTCTAAGCTGCATGTAGCCAGCCTTGAAATATGGATCATATGTCTGCAATTTCTCAATTAAGGAGAAAAAATAAATCTATGAAAAATGGTAATACATATTTCTAAGCGGAGCACCACCATCAGTTGGCGCGGAGCGTTCAAGAAAATTTTTGACTTTGCAAACCCTCCAGATGGCCGGAAACGGCTCTTCCCGAGTGTTCTAAACTGTATGTATTCATCCTTGAAATATGGATCTCATGTCTGCAATTTCTTAATTAATGAGAAAAAAGTAATCCTCATTATGTGATTTTTTTCTTGCTTATAGAAAAGCCGAATCACTGAGGAAGAGTTATACGCAAAATTGAACTTTATAAAAGGGAGAGGAATCATAACTCTTATGAGATAACATTAAATTTTTACCTATAGTTTTTCGGGTTTTTGAACCAATGATGTAACCAAATTTGCAAGCTAAAGTAAACTTTACGCAAACAGGAGTGACGTCATTTCCTCACATTAATAGACTGAATTATGAGATTCGTAAAATTTAAATCCGATTTAGTGTCCTTCATAATCGTATGGTATCTTTACGTAATATGCATAGGAGATATTGAAGTTTTGCAAATTGCACCCTTAAGGGTCTGTAAGCCAAAACGATTGAAAGGCACAGAAAAGGGAGAACTGCTCATCAATGTGAGAATGTGAAATCGCTCCAGCTTGCTTTGAGTTCACTTTGCTTTGAAATACAGTTAAATCAACTTTTTATGTTGAAAGAAACGCACATAGAAAATGCATTTTTGTGGTCTACAAATAACTGCCAAATTTTAGCTAAATTTAAAGTGTACCTAAAGGCTAAAAATTCAAAAACATATGTTACAAAGCTTGAAAAATGAATCCAAATGGTCTAAATGTCATCTTTACAGGAATTCCTGAGCTGAGATATATAACTTGAATGTTGGTGCTTATTCAATTTAAAATGGTAGATGGCGCAATAATTTGTAATGTCATTCTTGTACTACTCAAATATTACATTCTTTGTTTTCCTTATTTTTTCGAAAGCCTCTGCACCTTATGCCAAAATGTGATCACTTTCTCACTGTTATAGGGTGACTTGACTATACTAAACCTCACCGTACAACAGTAATTTTTGCAAGGTTATATAAATATTTCAATTTCAAAAGGAAACAAAAGCAAGTAATGTGAGTTTTACAAGAAGATCATCACAAATTATTGCGCAATAGATTATTTCAAATAAAATGAATAAATTTTAACTTTCATATCTCAGCAACAGTGTGAGCTATGAAAATGAGAGTTGGATGAGTAAAATTCGTTTCCAATGTCTAAAATATATATTCTTATAATTCTACACTTTAGGTCCACTTTAAACTCCTAAAATGAAACGTGCATGTATGGGATAAGAGACAAAACTGATTGCAATTCGTTTTATTGCAGTATTATTTATGTAAAATTTGGTATTAAATCTTAAGAATGAATTCACAGGCAGAGGTATAAATAATTGGTTGAGATGGCGTCACCAGGGAGGGAGAGGGAGGAAGGAGGGAGATACCGTACCATAACACACGTCAGTCTTTAAGCGCCTGTCACACCTCACAGGATTGCAATAACGGTGAGGAAACGAAGACCCAAAATGTCACTCCGTTGATGTACGTTAGTATCCGTTTAGTCTCCTGTTCTCCTCCGCCGACTTCGTTTCATGACCGGGAACGTCCGGTATGAACGGCGAGAGATTTTGAACATGCACAAAACTTGGACCAGACGTCGACCGAAAAAGGTCCCCCTTACGTATTCGTTACTTATCCGCTAAGCTTCCGTTTTATCATTTTCTCGTGCGTTTCTCATACTGGACTTCTCCGTTAGTATCCGTTCGTCTCCAGTGATTGCTATTGCTCACCGGATCATTACCGGACAACAAACGGATGAAACGTAAAAGTACAGTACCTGTACCAAATGTTCGACGGATACTAACGCATAAGTAACGAAAGCGTAAAGGAATAGAACTGACAATGAACGGATAGGTAACGTACGTTTAACTGAAGAAACTAAAAAACACAGGCAAAGAAACGTATAGGGGACGGACATAGACCGAAGATGCAGCGTACTTACATTCTGTCCCCTCCTCATACTATAGCTTAACAAACGTTTTTGCCGTTTTTCTTGAATTTTTTGGGTGCGACTGATTCCTTCCCCCTGCATCCGCCCCAGGCATGAGATGAGTGATCGCGGTTCTGAGGGAGGGGTTAAGGGGAGGGGGTGTGAAAGATTTTTCGACTACCGGGAAGCCTTAGACGCAATCTAGTACAATATTTTGCATCTTTTGAAGTCATATTTTTTCTCGAGAAATCTAGTTTCTAGGTAAGTAATCCAACGTTCTTTACTTTTGGCCGACTACAGTTTTCCAACTTTGTTGCACTTATTGTCGACGATTACATAACAAACGGGCAAGAGCGGCGATTTGTGTTGGCTATTGGGGGAGGGGCGCAGAATGGAAGTTGCCATCGAAGCGGAGCCATCATAGTTTTGTGCGAAGCGTACAAGAGAATTTTCGCCCTACAGACCCCCCAGACTTCATAAAATGGCACTTTTCGGGATCTTGGAGGCAGTTTTGAACCGTACGATACTTGATAAGTGACGACTGATAGGCATGAGCGTGTGAACGGGTTTGGTTGCGTTGGTATAGAAGCGGAGCTCCACTAACGTTTTTAAAATGTTGCCAAAATGGCTTCTATATCGCAATTAAATGGTCCTTCTCAGACCTTTCAAATTGCACTGAAGCCATCTTGATATGTGGCATGATTTCTATTGGCTGGCGCGGACTGCGCCGATAAAATTTTTGCCAAAACAGCTCCCAGATCGCAAGAAATGGCCCTTCCCAGATCTTTCAAATTGTACTGAAGACATCTAGATTTGTTAAACGCCTCATATATATTTTCCCACTTTCACGGAACTGCTTCCTCTGGTATAACCTTCCCTGCGTACCAATTTAACCATTTTGTAATTGTTGTGACATGATTGAACAATGTACACGGAAGTGAAAATCCTACCCCCCCCCCCTCCTCCACTGACTGGATACGATACTGCACTACAGACATGTCACTGCATGTGTAGGGTAAGTGTACAACTAGAGCTGGTAGTAGGTCAATGCGTACTGGATTTACACACTAAAATATGATGTAGGGCTACTTCTCCGTGAGCCACGGTCGTGAACGTAGCCATGGAATTCAAAATAGATACCACATTCGCGCGTAGTCCGAGAATTTACAGAATATTGATAAATACGTCGGTCAAATACGGATTTGAATTAACTTTTAATCACTCAAATCAGTCAGTTTAGTGTTGAACACTATGTTTTGCTTGTTTTCAAATAGACAGCAATTTTCACAGAATCTCGCTAGGGGATATACTGTATTTTTGGCCCCCCTATTGTTTACGCTACTAGGTATTAACCCTTAAACGACAAAAAAAAAAAAAAAAAAAAACTCAGAGAGACATTCAATCATGGGTCTTCTGGGATGTAGGGGCCTAAGTGTAAGCTCTGCGGTGGATGCAGTAACGGGCGGATGTACAATGAGTTAGACAGAGAAGACAACGCGCGCGAAGCGCGCAAAGTTTTCGAGGATTTACACCGAATATGTCCTATATGCGACGGATAATGTATCACAATACTTTATTCCATGATACTGTTACACCTACCCCACCCCCTACAAAATTATGTGTCTTAAAACGTTATTTAGACGATTTATTTTTTGGGTCAAAAACCATAGGGGGGCAAATGCCTGCCCTGCCCCCCTGCATTTGCCCTGCCTCCCTGTGGCGCCGCCCCTGTCATTATTTGAAGGGATGTTTCGCTATCTATTTCCAGTCTGGTGCTCAAAGCAGTAAGACTGGGGTTTTCACTACTACCATACCATTGCCAGGCGCTGGAAAAATTAAAACATATTGTATCTTTGGACTAACGGTGAACCGGATGAGAGTATACCAGAAACGGTTCATGTAACTAGAAAGCCGAAAGGCTTACAGATTCCTTACTGAAAGGGGGTGATTTGTTGCATTGAGTTCATCCCGCAAATTTAAACTCTTGACTATATCATTTTTACGATGTTTTCACAACTTGACCTCTGCTGACCTCATATGACCTTTGGACCCCACGAAAAGGTGAGTAACAAAAATGAAGAAAGAAACAAGAACGTGTCTTAGGGAGTATTCGTAACCCGGACCGCCTGCGTGTAAAACCGAGCATTATCCACTACGCCATCAAATAAATCGTTCAGTGTAAGGTATTTCTAATTATGTTATAGTCGCAGCATCCCTTTCACGTATTCATAATTAGATTATTTGAATTAACATTATTACTTCAACAATTATCCTTGTAATAAAAATTAAATGTTATTCTTAATAACTAGATCAACTCTTCCAACCCAAATACACAACAACAATGCGTACAGCGACAGAGTCTCGAAAAGACTCCAAACCCGTCAGTCCATCCAGAAAGAGTACTTCGACAAAGTCACTTAACTTCAGTCACCCCTTATCTCAGGCCAACCTGTATATATTCAAGACCGAACCAGACACAAAAAGTGGGAACCGGGAAGAGTGGAAAAGGTCAAGGATGAACGCCGTTCCTATGATATCACGACCCGAACCTACCAAGGAAGAACACTGCGACGAAACAGGCGACAACTCAAGGAAGCTTCAGAAAAGCTAGTGATACTCATCCCCAATCCTGAGATCCCATCCCTCACTTCACACTCATGGCAAACTATCAACATTACAAGGAAACAAACCAGACCTACAGCATAACACAAGATACTCATACAAACAGGTCTCGGAAGCACAGCAAACACGGTCAGGTCGACAAGTAAAGGGCAGAAAAATCCTTGATTTGTGAAAAAAAGTTTTGGCTGGCGTATAACTGCCTCATTAATGTATCATATTGACATTGTATAGGCCTACAACCTCTTTAGAAACGTTGCATCCTTTAAAGTGATAAACTCGAGCCATCAAAATTTAATTACCTTGACCACAGACACAAATGCTTTCTCCATCACTTATTAATCGTATTCGAGGCATGACTTTACTATAACATAGGCGATGTTGCATGGTGATCATCATATACGTATTTATCAATACATAACTCCAAGCTCCTTACCAACAAGCTTAGGGGACTGCTATGTTCACCCTCATCTATCACTGCTAGTTTTCGGGACAAGTTCTCAATAAATCGGCTCAGAAATATTCATCTCAAGCTCTGTCATCATTGACAATCGTGTCTGTCTATAACAATATTTTCTATAAGACCGCATCATATTACAACAGGAAATTTGGTTTGAATTGGAGGAGGTTTTAGAAGCTAACTCAGTAGGAAAAATTGTTATTGTCTGGGGTGAGATTAGAGAGCCTTCAATAAAAAAAGATGTCTCTTGCTACGTAGAAAAACCCAGTCAAGAAATTTTGTCTATTGCCTTAACATTGCCACTCGTGTATCGTAAATATCACCGCTCTTTTCAGCTTCCAAACACAATCCATCGCTCATCACAGTAGACCACTTTAAATTTATGTAACCATTTTGAACATGCACAATCTTTACCAAATTTTACAAAAAATGTACAAAAATTAATAGAATGCCTCTGCAAATTATAGCTTTATAAACTCTTCCTAACCATTCACACAGAGCGTCAAAGTTAGGATTTTATTCCGTCTAGATATAGTCTACGTACGCAGGGGTATAAGTCGGTTGGAAAAAGATCGAGTTGGGTATGAAATGGAAAAAATCAGACAAAAGGGAGTGAGTGCCCTAAACTTAAATCATCGTTCATCAGCTAAATGTTCTTCATAAAGTAACCTTCCCCATATTTCTCCTTTTAATTGCAACTTCCTGCTTGGAAGTAGTAATCTTTCGAAAAACGTTGGTCATGATTGCCCCCGCACAAGAACAACCCTGAACACGCACTGATCTTACAACATAATTTTGTTTTCAAATACACATTTAAATGAAGCTCAATAGACATTTGACTTTTGTGTTTCCAAATATTCAAGGCGACACACGCCTTGCAGTCTGAAGAGAAATCACGCCTATTTGCCAATCACACACTCAGTCTAAACAGCATTGGTCATACGAGGCACCATTTTGACTAAACGAATGCAAAACTCATGCCTCTTATAAGACTAATAAACGACGACCAGGTTGCACAAGTTGACTATTGTATTACTAGATGAGCCTATATACTAGCTATGAAATCATTAAATTGACGATTCCTTCATAAAACCTTTTAATGGCTTTTTCTCCTGACGATTACTTACCACTCTGCTCATATACAATAGCAGGTTTGTCTGAACATGCCCTGAAGTCAATGTTCACAATACAACGTACGGGTTTTTCCAATGGAAAGTCCCAGTTCTATTATTAGTGCGAACGATATTATTTGAAAAGGGAGTTGTTAACTTGTTATATTGATTCAATATGCAGCCCCGCGATGTCTATGTGTAAAATACAGTGTGGCTGCAGACTTCACACTATGTAACAAATGGAACAAAGCTACACATTGCACCCTTTTTCATTTTGTTAAAGAATGAATTTTTATGGAAACAGTAGAAGAACAGGAAGGAATTTAGGATAAAATATGTTCGGTGAAGCTTGTCATAGGCTTTGCGTCTACGTTTACATTACCGATTACGTAGCCTATGAGGTTTCAAATGTAACAAAAATCTCGTACTGTATGATTACACCTAAAGGGGGAAGAAGTGGCCATTCCGCTATGGAAATTAATTCAACTGCAAACCTTCCAATATGGATAGATTTATGGTTATCATGAATCTGTATTTTGCTAAACATTCTTATTTACTGTTTCAGATGAAGCGATTTCACTTGGCAAAAACGTTTTCTTTGTGAGACTGACTGTATTTAGGTATCCCTATCTCTAACACAGCAATAAAGAAATTGAACACTTTAGTTTTTGCTTATGTCCTTATAACATAAAACTTACCTGAATCTCAGCTAAGAATTAATATCCCACTTTTTGATAAACATCTGTTGTGGAAACTTACAATCTGAAGACTCACAAAATCAATTAAAGCACCCAGGTCAGCAGTTATGTGCCATCAGCTGTCTAAGCCTGCGCAATGGTTATAGACACGAATGTTCTGTTGCACAGAAGAAAAGCAACTGGATATGGACTACTAGTGGGGCAGCCCAGAGCATTTTGATCAAACGAACAAGGTACCAATACTTGACCACACCAGCATCCATTGTGTAATCTACCGTATGCAGATATGGATGTCCGCCCCGGAGCAACCCCCTGACTGCACAGTGGCCCCCTGTGGAACCTTAAAAAGAGAGGCCAAAAAATGGCATTCGATCCAAACATTGCAGGTTACCACCCACCGGAAATTACGTTTAAAGTGAATAGGTACATTGTTACAGAGTATCCAATGGCCTCCTGCCCAGAACAAATTTGGGGTCTTCTGCAGTAGGGCCCGGCAGACATCCTAGATAGGTCCCCAAAATGGTTTTGTTGGATCAAACCATTGGAGGTAAAACCCAACATGAAACCCACTGGCAAGGGAATATTTACATCACACAG
>JAIZAY010000733.1:0-32075 GCA_029531755.1 Holothuria leucospilota
CATTTTTTCCGGCGTGGAACCAGTTCCTACGCTACAGCACGCTGCAGGTCTACTACTGTACCATCAAATATGTTTTATAACCTGGATTGCTTGCAAATAAATTTTCATTTTGTTACTCTCCTGCTATTGAATGAGTGGAATTTTTTGTCGTTATCTTGTTGAAAGAATGTAACAGAAGCACATGATCAATCATTTGAAAATGCATCCCATTCAAGGTACAGTAATCATAAAAAAAATTGTACGTTTCATATACTACAACGAAATCTGAAAAAAAGCAAATTTAGCCCGTCTCAATTTTCAGGAGGGCAATGAATAGCCCGTCTCGGATTTTTTAGATGTTTAAGCCGGACAACCATTGCCCATCTCCCAAAAAACTCTCGACCAGGCCTGATATAAGAAGACAGTTTTAGTGTTTGAAGATGTCAAAGCCTGAAATGACCAATTTTACTGATGCGGCAGAGGTCATTGGCAAGAACTGTGGGATTCTTTCCCTGAGAACAAATTATACCAGGTCAAACCAACGGTCGGGACTGTGGGTAATGCGGCCCCCAGAGAACGGAGGGATGATTTGGTATTGACTAGAGCACGAATCGGTCATACTCACCTAACCCATGCTTGTTTGCTCCACGGGGAAGAGAGACCATATTGTATCCCCTGTGATTGCGATGTCACCGTCAGTCACATTCTCGTCGACTGCTATGAATACTCCCATATTCGCCAGAAGTATTACACTGTGCCAGACCTGAACACATTGTTTGAGCGCGTAGATCCCGTTCTCATTTTGGACTTTCTCAGAGAAAGTAACCTTTACAGGAAGTTTTGACATGACTCCCGCATTTGCTTTTGTCTAGACATTTTTGGATTTTGCCAGGTGTTTTTCCTTTTTAGTTTTACCTTTTTTATCTAGCTGACACTACATAACACATTTGTGTTGATGTGTCGTTAAGTCCCATCTAACTAACTAGCGGCAGAGGTCATACAAATTGAGAAAAAAATGGTCACGTTAAGTTACATGTAAATCTGACAAGAGATCAGTCTATCTGTAAACACTTGTAATTCCATTTTCTTCTACTTATAAGTTATAACTTACGTAAAATACTGGCAATGACTTTGTAATTTAATCTTTTTTGCTCTTAAATTTTCATATGACAAACTAATGCAAAAAAAAAAGAGAGAAAGAAAACATGTTATCTAAAGTAGAGCTGCTGTGGTATGATGATGTCACTAAATTCCCGACCCTGGAAGCCCCACATGACGACATATTCCAAGTTAAAATTATTCACAGGCTGAGATATACAAAGAGTTATGTACAGTAGTTGCTAATTTTGAGTGGCAGACTTGCTCAGAGGACCACTACACTAAAATATAGCTTATTCGAAATCTCAGTGGTTTGTTACACTATTATTTCTTAAAAAGGTGAAAGACAACGTTTGGGCTTTCATATGACTGGTAGCTTGTTCCACTTGAAGACTCACACAAGGGTTCACAGGTCATGGAACAGCCAAACTAGTGTGTGATTCAATAACAAAATAATAAGTGGTTCACTATAACTGTATTGATGATGGTAGATTGAAAAAATGTAGCCTATATTATGTTAATGTACAATTAAATATAAGACATCATTGTGCACAGCTGTATACAAAGAGTGCAATGATAAAAAGTTTCCTGAAGTTTCGAAACAAATATTATATGTAAGAATCAACATCTTGTTATTTCTGTATAATTGTAAGCTGTACAGTGATATTCAACTTCAAGAGTTGAACTTCTTCCTGAAATATTTTGACAGGGATTGGGATCAATGGGTGGACCTCACTGCAAGCTTTACCCCTAGAAAAGAAAACGAAAATTGAAGTATCCTGAGGATATCATTTCATCCATTACCAATGAAACATACTAGAGAGGAGGGGCACGAGGCCAAGTCATGTCCCAACAAGCGATGCGGCCGGTGCCTGCAGTTGGGGCATGACAAGGCAACCTGTCCCAACGAGGTGCGGTGTAACCTGTGTGGGGAGGAGGGACATGTCTCTGGTGCCTGCCCCACGTCATACTCTGCACGTGCTAGTGCAGATGTGGAGCCGGCAGGTGAACCCTCGCATTCAGGCCCAGAACCAATGATGGAGGAACCCAGGTCCCCTTCACCTGATGAGGTGGCACATCAGGTGGAACAAGACTTCCTAGCTTCCAAGGAATGTGAGGTGGTCTCTGGGAACCCAGAGGTAGGCCCTTCTCTACCTTCCCCATCAGCACCTGAGTTAGTTAGATTGGATTTAACGACACATCAACACGAATGTGTTATGTAGTGTCAGCTAGATAGAACAGGGTAAAGGTAGGGTAAAACTAAAAGTAAAAAAGAATTAAAACATTGGGCAAAATCCTAAAGTCTTGACAAAAGCAAATGGGGAGGGGGGGGGGGGTCATGTCAAAATTTCCTGTAAAGGCCACTTTCTTTCAGCACCTGAGGCACCCTCCCCATCAGATCCTGGGGAGGCCGGAATTTCAACAGTGGAGAAAGACCTTAATCTTTCATCAGACTCAGAGTCTGACACTGTCATGTCAGATGTTGGAGGACCTGCCTCAGAGCCTCCACCAAAGGTCCCACCATCCGGGGAGGACTGGTTTGATTTGTGTGAGGGGGTTCAATCAGAATCTCAGTTAAAAAGGTCGGCCTCAGGCGAGGTGTCAGATCAGGGAGTCCATCCTATTATGCCACCAGCACCAAACATAAATAAAAAGGCCAGGTCAGAGACGGTTTTGTAGTTACACATTACACATGCAATCATGACTGGTCCTCTGTCCCTCATGACCCTAAACGTTAATGGCATGAGGGACAGTCGGAAACGGTCAAGAATATTCCAGTTTTGCAAATCATTAGGTGTGGACTTCGTTTTCCTCCAGGAGACTCACATTGTTAACGAGGACGACGTCTACACCTGGTCCTATGAATGGGGTGGGGGCTTGCACGCTTCCTTTGGTTCCTCGTCTTCTTGTGGATCTGTTATTTTAGTTTCACCCAGATGGACTTCCCTGGTCGGAAAAGTTGATCATGATCATGAGGGCCGGGTGATATGCATCACCATAAAACATCCCTGTGGGAACTTCATGCTATGTAATGTTTACGCACCCAATCAGCCTACAGACAGAAGGGATTTTTTTACTACCCTTCCATCCTTCGTTCCTGGCTGTGCCCCTTGTATCCTAGCTGGAGACTTTAACTGCGTTCCCGACACACAGTTCGACAGAATGTCTACGGCTTTTTAAGTGCATCGAAACGGCACATACAAACAAAAAACAAAACTCAAACCGACAGAAGTTCGACAGAATGTCTACGTGCACATCTTGGAGCTGTGGTGTCGGCATGGCGGAATTGGACATGTTTACAAAGAATCACGACATGGTTGACGTTTGGAGAGTGCAACATCCCGGCTTGTCCGTGTTCACTTGGCACCGCCCTGATGGCACGGACGCCTCAAGGTTGGACCGGGTGTACTCTCCGCCTGCTCTGTCACCGAGTGACTGTGAAGTTGTTTCATGTCCAATTTCGGACCATGATGCAGTTACTGTCTCCTTCCAACCCCCAGAGTCATGGCCAGCAGGGAGGGGGTTCTGGAAAATGAACACAGATATTCTAACGGAGGCTGAATATAGCAAACAGTTTAAGGCCAGGTACGAAGGGTGGCGAACATTGAGGCCGGCCTTTTCAACGGGTTTAGAGTGGTGGGACGACGTAAAGTCTCGCATCAAACAGTTTACAGTTGAATACTGTGTAGCAAGAGCTCGTCGAAGAAGGGAGGAGTTCCTCTCGCTTTGCTCTAGGGAGAGGAATGGGGACTCCTCCGCACTTCACGCAATCCAGCAGTATCTTGATGAAAAACTACACGGGGCCCGCGTTCGTGCTCGCGTGCATTGCGTGGAGGCGGAGGAGAAACCAACCATCAAGTTCTACCGGGACGTCACAAAGTATGCCATCGATCGCCGTATAAAAGGAGTCCGTGACGTCCACGGTGTGGTACGTAAGGACCCTCTCGACATCGTGGAGGTAGTTAAGAGCTTCTACGAGCAGCTATATACCCAGGCAGATGTCGATGAAGGCCTTCAAAAGTCCCTATTAGATAATATTGACAGGACCCCCTCTAAAGATCAGAACGATGAACTTGGTTCCCTGTTGACTGTTGACGAGCTCTGGAAGGCAGTGGCGAAGATGAAAGGCGGAAAGGCGCCTGGGTCCGACGGTATTCCGGTGGAATTCTATAAACGCTTCTGGGGTACCGTTGGACATGATCTCCGCGATGTATTCTTCTCTGCCTTCCTTGCTGGCTCATTGAGCCTCTCGCAGCGCACAGGCGTGATAACTGGCTTTTTTACGTACGTAGAAACGGGCACGAAGAAACAAAGGAGAACTTAAACCTGACCGGACAAAACTGCAAAGGTGAACTATTTACAGAATTCTGTACATTGCGCTAGCAAACAAAATTTCTGCGATAACTATGTACAAAACCACCCCGAACCCAAACTAGTTACATAGGACTATTTACAATCTCACTAGGCAAAACTATTTACATACCCATTTACATCAACAGAAGAGTGTTCAGGTTGAGTCTGTTCAATGCTTTTTTGTAACTATGGGTGCTCCGGAACAAAGCACCGGACGTGACATGAAACACAAGGACAACTATATACACCAGGCCAGCATTCATGTGGCCAACCCCCACTATTTACAGTATTAACAATGTGATGTGCTCTTTACATGCCTGTAGCCGGGCGGACCTAATGTGAAACAAAGCAAACCTATTTACACTGAACTACCAAAAAAAAAAAACTTTGTGGCATGCATGGGCACAGACACAAACAGAACAGAAACCCCAAAAGAAAACGGGGACACAAAAAGGCAAAACCATTCACACTAAATACTCTGACTGGGCCCTTATCTTTTTAATCCGTGGGCTTGGTACGGGCGTCCCAGAGTGATGGGTTCCCCTGTCTGATACTTCTCCCGAAGCCGTGATAACTTTGTTGCCCAAGTCAGGAGACCCCCTCGAACCGAAAAATAAACGGCCAATCACCCTGTTAAATGTAGACTACAAGATTCTGGCGAAAGCCCTTTGTAACAGGCTAGGAACAGTTATGCCGGATCTTGTAGGGTCCTTTCAGACATGTGCGGTGCGGGGACACAGTATTCAGCAGAACCTCTGGTTGGTGCGGGACTTAGTAGAATACGTGATGGACCGTGATCTTCCATGTGCCCTAGTCTCCCTCGATCAGGAGAAGGCCTTCGACATGGTTGATCACGGATTCCTCTTTAAAATTTTGAAGAAATTTAGCTTGAATCCAGTTTTTGTTAAATGGATCTCCTTACTGTATAATAGCGTATACAGTCGGGTTATCGTTAATGGCCTACCCTCGGACCCCTTCAGAGTCCAACGTGGGGTACGACAGGGGTGCCCCCTATCACCTCTACTTTATGTGTTGTTTAGTGAATCCCTTGCAAGAGCCTTCCAAGTTGAGCCTTTGTTTCGACCATTTCGCATACCCGGTGGTGCCGAAGTTAAGTGCCTTCAGTATGCTGACGATGTCACTTGCGTAGTCTCCGACCTGCCTTCCTTCAGGGCCCTTACTGGCACGTTGTCTAAGTTTCAAAGAGCCACAGGTGCCAGACTGAACCCCACTAAGACCAAAGGACTCCGTCTAGGTAAGTGGCGGTCGACAAAACTGCCCTTCACGGCATCATGATTAGACGGTGCCATAAAGATCAATGGCATATGGTTTGGCTATGGTTCACCCGAATTACTTACCTGGAATGAGAAAGTGAACCTGGTGGAGGCTAGGTTGAAGGACTTCGGCGATCGCCACATAAGTCTGTTGGGGAAGGTAACAGTTATCAATCGTTTCATTTACCCTCTCTTGTGGTATCCAGGCACTGTTCTGGCTGCTCCAGAGGGTGTCCTGGTGCGCCTCGAGAGGGCTGTGTTTAGTTTTTTATGGTCAGGGAAGACGGAGCTGGTTAGAAGAGGGGTGGTATACCAGGATCTTAGGCGCGGAGGGTTGGGCCTTGTGCATTTTCCTTCCAAGCTCCGTTTTCTCCTGACCAAGTGTGTTTACAGTGCTGTGGATAGCGGAATGCCTTTTGCCTACTTTGTCCGTTACTGGGGGGGGGGGGGGGGATTATCATTCCGTCGGTTCTTTCCCTCCCTGTTTAGTAACGGTGAGCCCCACAGCTGGAGACCCACGGGGGCATACAGTCAAATGAGGGACACGCTCCGTATCATGTCAACAGTGGGGGACGTTTCGCAGTCAAGTGCAAGGGACCTATACCGGGCTGTTTTTGATAAATTGGTTGGCCAGATCCAATCCAGCAACTATGCCTCAGGGCCGGATGTGTGGCGCGTAGTCCACAGCAGATCATTAGATTACCGCAGGCGAGACCTGTTGTGGCGAATCGCACATGACGCCATCGTAACTAATCTCAAGCGCCTTCGGTGGCGTCTTGGAGATGGCGTTTGCCCCCGTATAAGATGCACAAAGTGGGAGAGTGTGCCACATGTTTTGGCAGTGTGACTATGTGGCCCTATTCTGGGAATGGTTTCAAGTCCTGACTGATCGCCTAACGTTTTGCAACACCTGGGCGGTCAGCCAGGACTATGCTTTGTATGGTCTCTCACCTCCGCCATGCAATGCAAGTGTTCAGAGCATACTTACCTTTGTTTCGGCCTCCATAAAGCTGGCCTTATGGAGAGACCGATGTAATATTGTATTTAGGGGGGTGGGGAGGCCTGCTGATGTCGTACTGGCGTCGGTGAGGGCGGAGGTTAAGCTGAGGGTTGAGTCCGACTTCGTTTGCCAAGGTCGGCGTTCGGTAGGCGATGGGGTCCACTTGTTTCAGTGAGGGCGGACCGGGTGGTAGTCAACTTGTAAATATTGATTTTGTAAATATGAATTGACTGTAATGTGTAAATAGTGCTGTGTTTGTACATATGTGGCTTCTGAGGTACTTCAGTTGTAAATATGTTGTAAATATGTGTATACATATCTGTGCCCTTACAAGGGGTTGGAAATACTGGTTTGGGGTGGCTGGAAGGAGGTTGGTCTGTGAGGTATTTAAGTTGTTGCAAAAAGTATGTAAATATCTGTATATATTGTGCTATTACTGTAATGAACATAATTTTCTGTTTGATTTAGTAGTGTGTAAATAGTTTGCGTTTTTGTTTCTGCCCGATCCGGTTTGAGTTTATTTTTGTTTGTATGTGCCGTTTCGATGCACTTAAAAAGCACAGTTGTAAATATGTTGTAAATATGTATATATGTGTATGTAAATATCTGTACATATAGTTCTATTACTGTAATGAACATAATTTTCTGTTTGATTTAGTTGTTTGTAAACAGTTTGCATTTATGTTTCTGCCCGATCCGGTTTGAGTTTTTGTTTTTGTTTGTATGTGCCGTTTCGATGCACTTAAAAAGCACACCAATGAATCATACTTTTCATGTTTCATTTTGGAAGCAAATGTGTTAATCCTTGTAAAGTTTCATCAATAATTCTGTGTTAATGCCAGCATGAGGGTTAGTGAAGCGAGTGTACTTGTAGAGTGTACTTGGATAAGGCAGAGACAGGTTTCACTCTCTGCATACATTTCTTTTGTAATGTTTATTTTATTTTTTTTTTTTTGTTTCACTTAGACTTGCACACTGGTTTTACCTCAGTTGTGTTTGAACTCCCATGACAACATTAAATAATATATTCATGTAATTTTTCTTGCAGTTTCAAGGACGGAAAATTCAATGGACAGATCTCATCGCTTTCATGGAATGGGACCAAGGGCGGCACAGATCAACACCAGGCTTGCGTCTAGCTCCAAAGTTAACGCATGACCACCTTTACCTTACAACAGGTCTTCGGATGAAAATGCATCTTGCTGCTCAGGTAGTGCTTGGTTCTTTAGCCTATTTCTTTTCATCAGTACCTTTTTATGTAAATAGTTTGCATTTGTGAGATTGTAAATAGCCCTATGTGATGAGCTGCGGTGCTTTTTAGGTGCATAGAAACGGACACTATCAAACAGGAAGAACCAAATCTGGACCGGCAAGAATACAACCATGAACTACTTACAAGTTTATTTACAAAGTTACCTTACACTAAGCTAGCAAACAAAATTTCTGTGGCCAATATATACGACACCCCCAGCCTACCCACCACACAAGACTATTTACAAACAGGAAAACAACACACGCCAGAAGGCAGCAACACACACCTGAAGGCAACAACAAACGTCCGAAAGCCACAACGCCCGAAGGCAACACAACACGCCCGAAGGCAACACAACACGCCCGAAGGCAACACAACACGCCCGAAGGCAACAGACCACGTCCGAAGGCAACACCACGCCCGAAGGCAACTTGACGCTCGAAGGCAAGACCACGCCCGACGGCGACCCCACGCCCGAAGGCAAGACAACACGCCAGGTCCAAGCCAACGACTATGCGTCAGGGCCGGAAGTGTGGCGTGTAGTCCACAGCAGTGACCTGCTGTGGCGGATCGCACACGACGCCATCTTAACGAATCCCACGCGCCTTCGGTGGCGTCTTGGAGATGGCATTTGCCCCCGCACTGGATGCACAAGGTGGGAGAGTGTGCCCCATGTGTTTTGGCTGTGTGGCTTTGTGGCCCTCCTCTGGGAGTGCTTTCAAGCCCTGGCTGATCGCCTTACGTTTTGTAACACCTGGGCGGTCAGCCCAGGTGATGAAAAACTGCACGGGACCCGTGTTCGTGTTCATTGTGTGGAGGCGGAGGAAAAACCAACCATCAAATTCTACCGGGACGTCACAAAGTATGCCATCGATCGCCGCATAAGAGCAGTCCGTGACGTCCACGGTACTGTGCAGAAGGACCCTCTCGACATCGTGGAGGTATTTAAGACCTATGAACAGCTTTATACCCGGGCAGATGTCGAGGTACACCTTCAAGGGTCCCTATTAGATAATATTGACAAGACCCCCTCTAAAGAGCAGAATGATGGACTTGGTTCTCCCCTGACTGTCGACGAGCTCTGGAAGGCGGTGGCGAAGATGAAAGGCGGAAAGGCGCCTGGGTCCGTCGGTATCCCAGTGGAATTTTACAAACGCTTCTGTCGTGTCCGAAGTGGGTCGAGGAGAAACAGATACAAAAGATAAAAGCCTCTAATAACATCTCCTACAAAGAGGCTAGGGAAACATTCCACTCGCAGGACTCGCAGCTCAAGAGCTATGCTAGAGCTGTGAGGACTGCAAAGGTGTCTGCTGCAACCCAAACTGATATGACCTGGCCCAGGGACAGCAGTTTTCCAAAGCCCATTACACTCACTTTCGCAAAACCATCAGAGCAGTCTACAACATCCAAGATAATACAGACGATGACAGCACCGACAAATCTATCACAAAAATCAACACCCCCACAAAAGAAACCTAAACCACCACCAAAACCAACAACTACAAAACAGAGACAAAAGACAGAACCAACAAAAGCAAGAGACACCTAGAATTAAAATACAGACAAAACCGAGCAAAGGGTCGGACGACCCTATCAAACTGCACAACAGATATGGAGCGTTAGAGGGGAGTGAAGGAGAAGGGGAAGAGCTGATGGAGCTCAGTGGCCGGAAGCCTCGGCCCGAGCCAGGGGGCTCCACCAGCTCTACTAACAAGCCACAGATTTCCAAAGGAAGACCCTTGGGAGGCCTGCGGCTAAAATCCAATGGAATTGCAGAGGATTTAAACCGAGTTACGAGGAGATCAAGTGCTTCATGGCAGACTGGTCTCCTTCAGTGATGTGCCTGCAGGAGACTTTCCTTCGGGATGAAGACCAACTCTCATTTAAGGGGTATGACATGTATAACAAAACGGTTGTATCCTCGGTTGACAATAGAGCAATTGGGGGTTCATCTATATTGGTAAGAAAAAAACAGTTCCACACTCCACTATCCATCTGAACACTACCTTGCAAGCTGTGGCTATTCGAGCTACACTTCACCGCACTATCACCGTGTGCTCGGTGTACATCCCACCTAGGTATCACCTGAAACGAGATGACTTGGAATTGCTAGTTAGCCAGCTGCCCACCCCATTTCTACTCCTGGGTGATTTTAATGCACACAGCGACATGTGGGCTGTAATTACACCAATCAGATAGGTGGATTCATTGAATAAGTGCTAGCTGCCTGGGATCTATGCCTTCTGAATGATAGGTCTTGTACCTATATTCATCCAGCCTCTGGATCTCGTTCAGCAATTGATCTCTCCATCTGCTCTCCGGCAATTCTGATGGACCTTCAGTGGAGAGTGCACGATGACCAATGTGGAAGCGACCACTACCCCCTTTTGGTAGATATTGTCTCCCCAATGCCCGAAGAGAGAGTCCCCAGTTGGCAACTCCAAAAAGCCGACTGGTCTGAATTTAGCCATCTCTGCCAAAATGAGATCGTCAGGGATGCTTTCAATGGTGTTGAAGACCAGATCGCCCATTTCACACAACTTTTGGTGAATATTGCTACCAAAACTATCCCTAAGTCCTCTGCAAATCCACGTACTAAACACAAGCCGTGGTTCAACACGGATTGTGAACAAGCGATCAAAGATCGCAAGAAGGCCCTTAATATTTTTAAGAAGTACCCAAATAATGTTAATCTTAGGAATTACCTAAATGCCCGTGCCAAAGCACGGCGCATCATTAAATCAAGCAAACGGGAGTCATGGAAGCAGTACATATCTAAACTAAATTCAAATACGCCTGTTAAAAAAGCATGGGATATGGTTAGGAAAATCAGTGGAAAGCAGGTCAGTTCCTCTTTTTTACATGTGACCAAACCAGACGGTAGCAAATGCACAGAGACAGCAGATGTTGCCAATTTGCTTGCAGATGAGTTTGAATCAAACTCCTCAAGCAATCACTATTCACAAGCATTCCAGACATTCCAATATACCGTTGAAAAACAGAAAGTGAACTTCATCTGGGATAACTCTGAGGACTACAACAGCCTCTTTAACATCACGGAACTGCGAATTGCTCTCGAAAGAAGCAATGACACTGCCACTGGCCCAGATGAAGTTCACTATCAGTTCCTCAAACACCTTCCAGGTAGCTCTTTACTGGTACTGTTAGATATTTTCAACGGTATATGGGAAAATGGCAACTTTCCAGCTGCTTGGCGGGAAGCCACCATCATTCCCATCGCCAAGCCGCGTAAGGACCCGACAAAAGCTACAAACTACCGCCCTATTTCCCTCACAAGTTGCCTGTGCAAGACGTTGGAACGAATGATTAATTCCCGTCTAGTTTGGTTCCTCGAAACCAACGGTCTAATAACTAGTTATCAAAGTGGTTTTCGGCGGGGCTACTGTACCACTGATCAACTCGTCCGCCTGGAGACAACAGTTCGGGACGGATTTGTCCGTGGACACCATGTTGTGTCAGTGTTTTTCGATCTGGAGAAGGCATACGATACTGCTTGGAAACATGGCATTCTGATAGACTTGCACAGCGCGGGGCTGAGGGGCAGAATGCCGCTTTTTATTCAAAATTTCTTGAAAGATCGTGTGTTTCGTGTACGTGTGGGGAGCGTGTTATCAGAGTTGCATAATCAGGAAATGGGTGTCCCCCAAGGTAGCATCTTGTCAGTCACTCTTTTCGTCATGAAAATAAATAGCATCGCTAGAGTGGTTAACGCTGGGATTGAGAAGTCTTTGTTTGTGGATGACTTCTCCATTACCTGTTCCTCAAGGAACATGAGGTCTATAGAGAGACTAATGCAAAACTGCCTCAATAAGATCCAGCACTGGGCTGACAAAAACGGATTCCGTTTCTCTCAAACAAAGACTGTTTGTATGCACTTTTGCAACCGGAGAGGTGCTCACTGCGACCCAGACTTGAATTTGAACAGTGTTCACATCCCAGTTGTTCCTCAGACTAAGTTCCTTGGCCTAATAATCGACAGTAAGCTCAACTTCAAAGCTCATATCGACCATCTAAGGCGAAAGTGCCAAGGAGCGCTGAACCTGTTGAAGGTCGTCTCAAAGATGGACTGGGGCGCTGATCGTCCCGTTTTGCTTCGACTTTACAGATTCCTTGTCAGGTCCAAACTTGATTATGGTTGTGTTGTTTATAGCTCTGCACGTGAGTCATACCTCAGGAAACTCCTCCCTATCCATAACCAAGGCCTTAAGATCTGCCTGGGAGCTTTCCGTACCTCCCCAACGTCCTGGGTAGGACGTTAAACTGCATCCGGTTGTGGAGCTTGTTAAAGCGTGGAGACAATGAGGTTACCCTTTGCCACAACTGCCTCCGGGGCACCCTTGGGCAAGGTGCACCTGTATTTGCCCCGGTGCTTTTTAAGTGCTGTTGCCTTTGGGCGTAGTTTTGCCTTCGGGCGTAGTGTTGCCTTTGGGGCATAGTGTTGCCTTCGGGCGTAGTGTTGCCTTTGGGGCGTAGTGTTGCCTTTGGGGCGTAGTGTTGCCTTCGGGCGTGTTGTTTCCGTGGGGTGTAGAGTTGCCTTCGGGCGTGGTGTTTCCTTTGGGCGTGTGGGCGGAATTTGTTTGGGTGGTATGTGGTTGTGGGGAGTCGTTTTGGGGTTGGCTGCAGTGGCAGTTACTGGAGTTCAGTAGTAACAAAGACTTTTGTTCCCTGTTGCGCGGTATGTATAGTTTGTTTAGCATTTGTGTTTGTGACCCGTCATGGTTTTGTTTGGGTTTGTGATTTTGCTTTAGTTTGCCAGTGCCTGTTTCTACGTACTTAAAAAGCTCCCCAATGCAGAGTCTTTACATCGTAGCGAACGAGCCACCCCTCCATAAATGATGGAAAAGGTTGTCATTCCAGTCCAGTTTGCCCTCAAACTGAGGAGTCATAGACAAAACCTGACCTTTGAGACGGCCTTCAACCATAAGTTTAGTGACATATATATGAGGAAACCATCAGCTATCCCTCCATTTGTTATTCGCGTTGGTGGAGCTTTATCACAGGTGTGTACAAACCCCGATTCCGTAGCACAGCTCACGTTCTCAATCACTCCCCCCTAGAAGTTAGTCAAACCAATGAACTGGTGTACCGTGCCAGCTTTAATGAACTGAGATATAAGTACCGTCGTTATCGTGCAATCTATACCGATGGTTCCAAAGCCATGAACAGGGTGGCGGCTGCAGCAACATGCCGAGATGCATTCTTACAAGTCAGACTGCCGGATGATGCATCAATATTTACCGCTGAACTCCAGGCACTTAAGATGGCATTCGAGCTGATTGAGACCTCGCACGACCGCCAGTTCATTGTGTTCACGGACTCACTGTCCAGCCTTTTAGCTCTTCAAGGCCATGAGCAAAAACACCCTAGTGTAATAGCTCTTCGGGAAACGTACTCCAATTTGGTAAGACTGCAGAAATCAGTTGTGCTCGCGTGGGTTCCGAGCCAAGTGGGCATACACGGAAATGAAAAGGTAGACACGCTAGCTAAGGAAGCCCTACAGATGGACATTACCAACCTCCTAGTACCCCACACTGATTATCGTCTTAACATCAACGACTATATAAAATCAAAATGGCAAGAACTGTGGGATTCTTTCCCTGAGAACAAATTATACCAGGTCAAACCAACGGTCGGGACTGTGGGTAATGCGGCCCCCAGAAAACGGAGGGATGATTTGGTATTGACTAGAGCACGAATCGGTCATACTTACCTAACCCATGCTTGTTTGCTCCACGGGGAAGAGAGACCATATTGTATCCCCTGTGATTGCGATGTCACCGTCAGTCACATTCTCGTCGACTGCTATGAATACTCCCATATTCGTCAGAAGTAATACACTGTGCCAGACCTGAAGACATTGTTTGAGCACGTAGATCCCGTTCTCATTTTGGACTTTCTCAAAGAAAGTAACCTTTATAGGAAGTTTTGACATGACTCCCGCATTTACTTTTGTCTAGACATTTTAGGATTTTCCCCAATGTTTTTGTTTTAGTTTTACCTTTTTCATCTAGCTGACACTACATAACACATTTGTGTTGATGTGTCGTTAAATCCCATCTAACTAACTAACTTCTGTCTGAAGGCCGATTGGGCGCATACACGTTACACACAGGAAAAATTTCCCACATGGGTGTCTTACTGTAATGCATACCAACCGGCCTTCATGATCAGAATCGACTTTTCCGACCAGCGGAGTCCACCTTGGCGAAACTAAAATAACTGAACCACAAGATGTTGTTGAGCCAAAGGAAGCGTGTAAACCCCCGCCCCACTCAAAGGACCAGGTGTGGACATCGTCCTCATTCATAATGTGGGTCTCCTGGAGGAAAACGAAGTCCACACCCAGTGTTTTGCAAAATTGGAATATCCTTGACCGCTTCCGACTGTCCCTCATGCCGTTAACATTTAGAGTCAGGAGGGACAGGGGATCAGCCATGGTGTAATGAGTGGCTACGTATCTACCTGGGACCTGACCTTTTTACTCTGTGAACTCGGGGAGGGGTCTTGAGAATGGTGAACCCCCTGGTCTAACACCCCGCCTGAGGCCGACCTCTTCAATGAAGGCTCCTCTCCCTCACATAAATCAAACCAGCCCTCCCCGGAAGGTGGATCCTTGGGAGGAGGCTCTGAGGCAGACTCCCCACCATCTGACATAGCAGACTCGGAGTCTGAGGAGAGCTGTAGGTCCTCCTCCACTGCCATCCTATCAGCTTCCACTGGTGTTGGTGGGGAGGATGGTGAGGAGTCCGCCTTGGGAGCCACAGTACCCCCCTCACACTGCTTCGAGGCAAGGAAATCTTTTTCTACTTCTTGTGCTGCCTCCTCCAATTCCTCAGTGGAATATTCTGGGCCTGCTTGCGAGGGTTCAGGTGCCTGCTCCACATCCGCACTGGCATGGGCAGAGTACGATGTGGAGCACGCACCACCCTTAGATAGAAAGAACACTTATTAAGTGTTCCTTAAGTGTTCCGTAAGTGTGGGAACACTTAAAATAAGTGTTCTGGGACATTCTTTAGTGTTCTTAGGTTTTGAACACTTAGGGACTTTTATCTGGAACACTTAACTGAGGACTTTTGAGCACTAGTAAGTGCTCAATGAAATCATTTCCCATGCAGTAGTATTCAGACACAAACAATAAGTGTTCCGGGATATCTTTAGTATTCGAAGTCTAAAAATAAGTGTTCATGGACATTCCTTAGTGTTCTTAGCTCTTGAAACAATTAGGGCCTTTTATCAGGAACACTTAGAGCAAGTGCTCAATGAAAATCTGTTCCAATGCAGTAGTGTTCCAACACCTAGCTATCAAGTGTTCCAGACAAGCGCTGTTTTAAGTGTTTATTTTTAAGTTTCGAAAAGAACTGTCTCAAAGCATTTAACAATAAAAGCCCTTGGTCATAACTGCCATGTGACCATGCATGTGCATAATTACATTTCACTGCCTTAATTTCAATTTGCACACTCGTAATCATGTTACTGTGTGGATCCAGATGAATACAGTGCCAATGATGGATCTTAATGATTAAGACATTTGGGGGGAGGAAAAGTATGGTTTGGCTTTCAAACATATTTGAATTGACCCACCATGACTACTGAATGACCTTTCACCTTTGGTCTCATACTCATGTACATTTACTTTATGCACATGTATGTTAGTGAATCCCACCACCCCAGATCACTAACCAAGCATCATTGACAGGCCATCAACTCTGTTTAACATTAATTGGAAGAAAGGGTTAAGTATTTTGCCATACTTCACAAGATGGACCCTATGATCCATCTTTGGTCTTGGATCGTGAACACCCTGAAGGTACCACTAACAGAGTATCATTACAACAAATCATCAACATTGTACAAAAGAATTGGCAGGAGCATGCAATTTGCAAAATTTCAAAAAAGGGCCCACATGGGACCTTGGACCAGAAAACCACAAACAAATCACTAGTATCATTATGACAAGTGGTCAACTCTGTTTCACAAAATGTACCCCAGGGCCCATCTTGGGCATTGGACCCAAAATTTCTGTACACCCTGAAGTTACCACTAACCAAGTATCATTATGACAAACCATCAACATAATACACAAGGATCTGTATTGAAGTTCTAAGCATTTGGCAGATTTTCATAGAAGGGGCCATAGGGCCCGCATGAAACCTTGGACCAAAACTCCACAATACCATACCAGAACACTCAACAAGCATCTTTTTAACAGGCCTTTAACTCTGTTTACCATTAACTGGAGGAAAAGTAAATTACTTTGCAACAAAATGGACCCTACGGTCCACCTTTCGCCTTGCAACCCCAATTCCTGAACATTTGGGCGATAGGGCCCACATGGGACCATGGACCAAAATTCAAGAACGCCATAAACACATTACTAACCAAGCATTATCATGACAGGCTGTCAACTCTGTTTAACATTAACTGGAGGAAAGATGGACCATTTTGCAATATTCCACAAAATGGACCCTTGGGCAAATCTTGGGCCATGGACCCAAAATTCCTACACACCTTAAAGATGCTATTAACAGAGTATCATTATTGGCAAACCATCAATTTTACATGAGAATTTGTAGGAGGAAAAGCATTTTGCAGAATTTCAATAAAATGGGCCATACGGCCCACATGGGACCTTGGACAACATTCAACAACCTCATAAACTGATCACTAACCAAGCATTATTATGACAGGCTGTCAACTCTGTTTAACATTAAATGAAGGAGGGTTTGACCATTTTGCAATATTTCACAAAATGGACCCTATGGCCTATCATGGGCCTTGGACCCAAAATTTCTGAGCACCCTGAATCTACCACTAACAGAGTAATAGTATGACAAACCATCAACATTGTACAAGGAAATCTGTAGGCGGAGAAGCATTTTGCAGAATTTCATAAAATGGGCCATAGGGCCCACATGGGACCTTGGACCAAAAATTCCTAAACACCCCATATGGCCCACCACCCAAGGAGCATTGTGCCCACGTTTCAAACAAATCCATGAAAGCATGTGGGAGGAGGAGCATTTTGAACAATTGTGAGAGTGCCGCTGCATCATCACAATAGCTCACACCAGCATGGTGGTATGAGCTAAGTATTATTAATAAGCAAAGTTTTGTAACAGATAGGGCCTATCATGACATAATATTGTGAAGGCCTACCACTAAACCCCAGGGATTTTATTCGCGAAATTACAAGTAACTGCCTGATAGCCACTGCTTTAAATGTGTGCAGACTGCAGTGATACACTAATGCTAAGTTATAACCTAGACCTAGCCTATGTACAATCTTAAGAGGTAGTTTTATTAAAAAGAATTTGGACTGAAATTCAAAAAATATTGCAGACACATATGTAGAAGATTCTCAAACAGTCAATCACATTATTTTCTAAAGCATAAATTCCGTAATTTCTTGGCTCAATGCCCGTTTGTCCAACATTAACGTTAGTTATTATAGTTACAGAAGTACGCTATCCTAACGTACACTGTATGTGGATATCAAGCCTATACGCACTTGTATCTCCAACCAAGAATTTCAAAACAAACTCGTGCTTTGTCGTGGGATTATTCTAATTTCTTCCAGTTCGACTGCAGACAGTCAAAGTTCCTTTTTCGTGCCCACATATGTGTTGCTTAGACAGCGTGATATCTTACGGTCGGTGCGGATTTGCTTAAGAACCGCGGCACAAAGTAAGAGTAGATAACACTGCCTTCTCTCAGTCGACTCCGCGTTCAAGCAAAGCAATGTTTTTTTTTTGACTGCACTATACATGCACTGCACATTGCATGCCAGCTTCGATATGCGATGAACATGATCCGTGTGCAGTGTTTCCACACTCTTAATTCATTTTTCCTGAAATGGAATCCAAAATTTCCTGAAATCGGCTCGGTATTTCCCGAAATTTTTGATAACGCTTCTTTTATGCTACTTTCATGGCTGATCGATGATTTAACCCTGTAAAGCCACATGCCTCACCCTACTCCAACACCAACCTTACATTTTTGCATACGATACAAAATTAATTTAATACAAAATCGAAGAACAGAGGAGAATATTCTCCCGAATGATAAGATGAGGAATTTTTTACTTCACATTTCCACATTTCCCGAAATTATCCCTCTTCCCAAAAATTTCCCGAAGAGCACCCAGATTTCCCGAATTTCGGGTAATTTCAGGAAGAGTGGAAACACTGTCCATGTGTGGGTGATATGTACGGTCCAAGAAAGTAAAAATATATGCATGTGAGTTCGAACCAGTGCTTCCATAATTCAAGAATGAATTTCCAAATTTTCTTTCATCCAAAATTTTCTGGGATTTCTGTGTGCTATTTTTTCTCGTAAAGAACAGGAAAATGTAATCTTTCTCACCTAAATTAATTTATATACATTATTTTAAATTCCGCAATTTCTTGAAACCTCTTGAAATAATTGTTTTTCAGGAAAGTAACCAAGAAATTTTTCCGATTTGTAAACACATAGTGGAACCACTGTACCTTTTCTAGCTGTGATAACTGCTTGTATATGTTTGTGTACACCGTATTGGCAAGTTGCCAAAACTGTCTGGGCGCGCAACAAACAGCAAAAATTATTTTTGAGGGATTCAACGTACACAGACGTACGAACATGGTCGTATACATTTCACATGGTCCGGACTGACCGTCTGGCCGTGTACGTTCGTACGTAAGCTATGCATGGGAATTTGACGTGCGGACATTGTATGCTATATATTTAATGTACGTACGTTGGCCTATATGTACACATCATATGTGCTGTAGCACTGCTTTGATTTTTGAAGCTCGGGTCTGCAAACTGTTGTTTCTTTGTTAGTTTATCAAGATATTAACCAAACGACATTGGTGACAGGATCGGGAGCAGCGGAAACCAACCAGCAGCAGGTAAATTTTTGTTAGACTATTGAGCGAATTATTTGAGACATTTATTCAGAACTGAATATTTCTAACTGTTGAATTTTTTGTTTTTGCGAGGGTAGGCTAGGGCTTAGGCTTAACATAGCCTAGGCTAGCCTGTACTGCAGTAGGCCTTTACTATAGTCTAGGCAGTGTGTGTACCAGTAGCGTGAAACAGCTTGACTGGCCTATTTCAAGACGTTAGACGGCCAGACGGCATACTCGTTGAAATCATCTTACTAGCGTGAAACATATTGTGTTCACCAATATCTTAATAACATTTTCGAGGTTCTTTCAATGCTGTATGAAAGACTTGGTCTTTGTACTGAATATGGAACAGACTCGATGTAGCCTAGCCCATACTAGGTCAGCAATATACTCATTGTCAAAATTGGGCTACTGCAACTTCAAAAATTTTGAATGGTCTCAATCTTTCTCAAGTTCACGTATACTCCTACATAATTGACCTCTACGGGGCCTTATATGTTTAAGACTCTTCATTCTAAGATTTTTTGCACTTAGTGTCCAAAAAAAGACCAAAAATTTTGATTTACACAAACGATCCTGTTTTGTTTTTTTAACATTCTATGAAACTGCTAAATCGTGTAACTAGGACGTTCACACTATTGTGTGCTAAATAGGACGCACTGCTGTTCAATTGTGACATAGTCTATAGCTATAACGTTAGTTACGTTCATACACGCGCATACGTATATAGCATTAATCACTGCAGCAACTCACGCAGACGATATTACTCTCACAGTAATATGCGGTCAAAAGTTTGTCTTGCAATAGCCTAGGCCTAGTTCAGGGAACAAAGTGTACGTGAGAACTAGGCCTAGGTACCCTAGGCTACGTCTAACCTAACGTTAGCATTAACGTTAGTTCTCAGCAAAGGACTGAGTATAGCCTAGGCCTATGGTCGAGTAGCCTAGGCTAATTCGCTACAGCTCACAAACAAATATGCAGGCCTAGGCCCTAGCCTGTTATGGTTCTGATTGTTCAGTTTACATTTTGGGTTGGCTTAGGCTAAACATAGTCGATAAGGCCCCAGCCTACACACTACGCTCCATTAGCAATAGCACTTTGCTCCGTGTAGCAGTATTCGGAGCACAGGCTAGTCTAAGGGGGCTAGCATTAATGTTACTCTTTGCATTGCCTATAGCTTAGGCCTAGCCTAACATAACAGGTTAAAGGGCAAAGGAGGGCTAAGGCTCCATAAGATGCCCTGAAGTCCATATGCCTACAACCTTAACTAACTTAACAAACAACCAACACCAAACGAGCCCAGTACAATAACTGAATTAGGCCTAGATTCTACCACAGTTATCGAAGAAAATGGAGTTAGCTTAACTACCCACTCAGGCAAGACTATTCCAAAGTCAAGATCCAAAGTAAGGCCTAGCCTAGGCCTAAGTTAGGCTACACTGGCTTAACATTAGTTTATAGCATGTAGCCTAGCCTAGGCTAGGCTTTTGTCAAACAATTAACCTTCAGAACCAGCCTAGGCCTAGCTTAGGCTAATGACAGTTGGAGCATAGGCCTTAGCCCTCCTTTGCCCTTTAACCTGCTAGCCTACAGTGTAGGCCTATGTCATGTTATGTAGTGTTGGTGGGGTCCAAGAAGGCTTCCAGCGGGGGTATTTTATCTGGGGCTCCCTGTTGCCTGGCTCTCGAACAAGGCAGTGCTTTATATGTTACATATCCTAGGCTAGGACTCACATTTTTACCTTTAGACCTATAGCCTGTAGGCTACATTGTAACCCAAGTTGCCTAGGCCTATCATGTTCATCTAGAAACTTTAAAGGTTTGAAACTTTTTTCTTATTAAAGCCATAGCCGGCTAGGCTTTTCTCTCTTTTTAGTCTGGCTTAGGATATAACCTCTAGGCCCTCATTTAAATCTTTCTTATACCATCTCACTTTTGTATTTTTTTTATTAATGCCTCACAATTGTTAACGTCTCTTAATTTTCCCTTACATATTAGCCAACTCTATATCCTTGTCATTCAGGCCAGCCACTTACATCGTAATTTATGTCACTTGTATATTTCTATTTCCCCTCCTTTTAAGTCGTTAACTTTTATTCCTGAACTTCAGTCAATATACTGATTTACAGTTCTGAATCCCTAGGCATAAGTCTGGTTATGTTTAGAAGTTTCAAATAGATAGACATTGAAATTTTGGGGGTCTTATATAGGTTTAAAACCTTTTTGGTTTATTATCTTTTCCATCTTCTGTATTAATTGTGTCTGTTTGTTTCTGAAATTGTTGAACATTTTAACTATAACTATTGGTACGGTATAATTATTTATGTTATTAATGAAGCCTCAGTGGAATGTTTGCAGCAAGGTTAGGCTCATATTGCATGATACATAGGCTTTAATTTGTTTGGGAGCATTTAAAAACTGGCCTTGGGTTTCCCCTGATATATTTTAGTTTATTTTTGTGAGGTGGCCACCATCTCATTGAAAATTGGTATATTCTCCTCCCACATGTATGTAGGCCTCACTGTGGACTGGGATTCTAGTGGTTGACTCCTGTACTAAACTATATTACTAAATGACAGTTCTCTCTCACTGTTGGCTTCAAAGGCAGCATATTTCCCCATGGGTTAGTACCACCTCACACTTAAACCCTGGAGAAACCATGGGTATGATGTTAGTTTTTGCTCTGAACTGTGTAGGCCAGTGGACCTGGTGTTCATTGAGCATACTCTGTTAGTCTGAATATCCTTATAGTCCCAACATAAGCCTTAACTCTGTAGCATTCATATGACAGATGAATTTATTATTAGGGCCAAATTTTATTTTTGTTATAATTATACCAGGTTCTGCATCCTGTCCACATATGTGATGAGTGTACTTATACCACTGTGACAGAACAACTTTGATACATACACCATAACAGCATTCATGTTCGATCCAAAACAGGATTGGCATTTCCCAGAGAGATGTAAGTACTATTGACTTTGCCCTGTGTGTTTCTAACGTTAGTGAGAGAGAGCAAAGATATCTGTGAAGGCTACTGTTGCAGTAAGCTGCCAACTGAAAAGTGGAAACTTTATATAACTTTGGAAGGAAAGCAAGAGCAAATGTTCAGTTTAAGTTTCCCATCACTGAACAGTTCCAGGAGCTTTTTTTTGGGGGGGGGGGGCAATGAGGTTGAGAATATGGTTGATGATTATTCCCTAGATTGTCCATCCATCCCTCCCATAATCTGGTGCTTCTCCATTCTCCAACATGTGTACAGTAGTCTTAGAGCACCTAGATAGGCTTTTTTTAGAAATAACTTCAAATGCAATGCTTTCCAGATAAAGGATGTGACTGTTAATTACTATAATTGTTGGGCATCCTCTGGTCACTGCAGACACCATTTGATTAGGTTGCCATGCAGGGTAAGAGAAGGGTAAAGAAGAAAAATTAGTTTGTCAAAACTTCATGGAAAAAATGATGAATATAAATCATCATTGACTTTCCCTCATAGGCATAGGAGGTGGGCTGCAGCCTGCCCCCCAACCAGATATTTTTGTGAAAATTCAGGCATTATGCTGAGAATTTTTCGGGCACCTACTGAAAGAAAAATAATGCAATGATGTAGCCAAAGGTTATTAATAGTTTTAAAAACTTCCTTGGTAATTAAAGTTCTGATTTGAATTGCACCAGCACCTATATATATTCGGTATTCATTCACCAGTGCGTTTTTTTAATGGTTAAACTTATGATATGATTCTCAGTGGTGTATTTAGGGGGGCATTGGGCCATACCCCCTCATACCCTCAGTGATGTTGATTTTTTGTTAACTACCTAAAATATGTAAATTTTTTAACACTAATTTTACTTCAAAGGTAGCATGTGCTGGCACCAGATTGCATGTACAGGAAAGAACACCTTAATTTTTCAAAAATTTTCAAAGGGGATGGGGACCTTCTCCCCTTAGACCCCTCCCCCAGGCAAGCAATCACAACTTTATACTGTACATGCCCCCACCCCCATGAGACACATTCCTGGCTATGCCACTGATTATTATTATTATTATTATTATTATTATTATTATTATTATTATTATTATTATTATTATTATTATTATTATTATTATTATTATTATTATTATTATTATTATTATTATTATTATTATTATTATTATTATTATTATTATTATTATTATCATTATTATTATTATTAATTATTATTATTATTATTATTATTATTATTATTATTATTATTATTATTATATTATTATTATTATTATTATTATTATTATTATTATTATTATTATTATTATTATTATTATTATTATTATTATTATTATTATTATTATTATTATTATTATTATTATTATTATTATTATTATTATTATTATTATTATTATTATTATTATTATTATTATTATTATTATTATTATTATTATTATTATTATTATTATTATTATTATAATTATTAATTATTATTATTATTATTATTATTATTATTATTATTATTATTATTATTAATATTATTATTAGTATTATTATTATTATTATTATATTATTATTATATTATTATTATTATTATTATTATTATTATTATTATTATTATTATTATTAGTATTATTATTATTATTATTATTATTATTATTATTATTATTATTATTATTATTATTATTATTATTATTATTATTATTATTATTATTATTATTATTATTATTATTATTATTATTATTATTATTATTATTATTATTATTATTATTATTATTATTATTATTGTTAACGTTAACGAGGCAAATGATTGTAATTGGCATGCAGTGTGTTAACTGATGGAAGCCTACATAGTATATACATTAACATGTTGAATGTGGAGCTCGCGGAAATTTTGGGTTGTATTTTTCCGACGTCTTTACCCCCCACCAGTCAACTTAGGCTCCAACGCCCATGCTTCCCCTTAGAAGTTGGAATATCAGGCATGCTCAGTTTCCTGTGTGCTTTTAGATGAATGTGGCCCAGATGCAGTATGTTTCAGTTTCTGTTCACATTAAAGACAGTTTTACATCACTCCAAGTATGACTTGTAGTTAGGGGTAAGCAAAGTCTCAGGAGGTGACTACTCTTTGATTGACATCAGAGTTACAAAATTCAAAAGGTGCAGAGAAGCTCATATTACACAGCACGCACAGAGAATGTTTGGATTACAGCATGGGGTCTTTTATGCTCACCAGGATGTGGCCTTGAGCAGTGAACTGTTTGTGTCTACACAAGAAGAAACAGTGAAGACAATTATGGGCGGTGCTTACCACCAAGTAAAAGTCATACTTGGAGTGATGCAAATCCCTCTTTAATGTCCACAAGTGCTGTAACAATTTGTAAGTGTGTAGTTACACAGATGTGCACTGCAAATTAGACCTCAACAGGGAATAATAGTAATTCAAATTTTACATATCTTTTTTGAGAATTTTTTCCTTCTGCAGTACTAGTGTAAAATCACTGAAAAGATTACAGTTTTTCCTTTAACCCCATCCTCCTTTATTTTCAGTACACTAGTGCATTGCCTGCTCTCAGTAATAAGACTTTACAGTTACTGCAGAATCACCTATTGCCCAGTTAAACATTTTTTTTTACGAAGATTTCATCTCAGCTAGAGCAAGTTGCAAAATCTCTCTATACACTTTTCAAGATGTATTTTGGAAGCATTTAATGGTATTTATCATGATAGGTCCACAGAATAAACAGAGGAAAAAGTAATCGACGGCATCGACGGCAAAAGCCGCTGTGGCAGCTGGTTTTGCCGCCGATTATACCTAGAAACGGCGGCATGTTTTTGCCGTCGATCATTCTCTCTGCATTCGCAATTAGCTCATATTAAATTTTTTTAAAACATTGTCTACGTAACATTTCTTTCCCACGGACATCGGAATTTTACGTACACAAACTGGTTGTAATGCACAGCTACGTCTATCATTTTCTTTCTAGCTAATAGCTGTATGATCTACCAATTCATACAGGTGTTTAATACACTGGCTTTCCTTCAGCAGCCGCCATATCACATACCCATAAATGTGTTTCACGGCAAACCTAAATTATGTAGTATTGGTTTGAAAATAGGCTACAAAATCAACTTTTCCTTCTGCCTTGACTCTATGATTAGAGCTTAACTGCTCACCCCACAGAAAAAAGATTCTTTCCAAATAATCTTTGCCATCTGTGACCATGAATGCAAGTTTTTGATTCGAAAATGGAAGAGATTTCAGCTCCAAAGTATATGGTTCGACTGCACAAGTAATCTACAACTTGCTGCATACATATTGTACTGCAGAGAGTACCATTTCAAAACACGTCGTTTTTCAGTACTAAACATAACCAAATTTGTCAAAAATGACAAAACATTCACCTGGCATGTTCAAAAGACTCTCAAAACAACTACCTGTAATATATTGACAACTTTTAATGAGGAGGTTCCCCCCACGAGGCACATTTCTTTAGAGGGCTTTGCAGTTTTGTCGTTGCCTAACGTGTAAAATACATGGATAGGCCTACTCAGATGCTAAAGCAACACAATACATGGCAAAAGTTGTCTGCTTACTTGTAGAGCTACAGGGTCTAAAATTTCCCAATCGTTTTTGTTCCAAAATGTTAACAAATGTTGTCTAGGATGTTGATATGAGTGTTCAGACTTATTTATGGTCAAGAAAGGGTCTTTGCTTGTCAAACCAACTTAGATAAATATTTTGAAAGTCTTTTGAGTTTTGCCATACATATACTGTTACGAGAAGCTGATAGTCTCATGACTTCAAGTCTGGCATGCAAAGTGAACCCAGTTAGTTCATATGAAACTAGCACCACTCTAAATCCTCTTTCCATTGCTATATGGGGGGGGGGGTGTCATCAGTTACCAGCAGACAAGAACACTGTGCCCCACCATCCCCCACCCCTGTCTTAACAAAGGTACTAATGAAAGTCCTTTACACTGGGTTTCAGTTCAACATTAGATGAACTGCACTGGGTAACATCACATGAACAGTGCAGTGTATGGTAGACTCGTACTCCATGGAACGCGTTGGGCTGCTGACATGACTTGTGGCCATGCGAGGGAATTTAAAAAATGCTGTGGACATCCCATAAAATGCCGTGTAGAGCTGCTGTCTCCACAGCATTTTTAACAGAAATTGCTGTGGAGACATTTAGGGAATTTTTTGGCCTGATAAAATGAAGATGATATGTTGCAGTGTCCACACTGGCTAATATTGCCATAAAAGAGGCTTTCCAATTTTTTCTTTGTTTTGAGGGCTGGACATGAATTTTGTGTCTGCTTTTTGGAGAACATGTGCTAGATATAATCCCAAAGTTAGGTGACTTTATTTTACATCTTAAAGTTAAAAATCTTTTTATCTTTACTGTGGTTTATCTCTTTGAATTACAGATAAATGATGGATCAACCAATTCCCATGTGACCGAAAGTCGGCTTCTCTCCATGGATCCAGTACTTTGTGGAAGTGCAAACTTCATTCTTCATGCAGCTGTTGGCATCTCTATTTTAAAGTGTGGGGACCAAGATTTCTACAGTCATTTTAAAGAAAAACAGTCAAAGAGAAAAAAAAAACTGTGTGCCTGTCAGAATTTGCAACTTGAACAAACTGTTGTTTAGCCAGTTCTTGAAGGATTCATATCCTTGGGTTCTTTACTTCGGACTTTCATCTCTATTCCAAACACAGATTTTATAGATGCTTATAATGCATTTGTACTCAAGTTCGTGCACAAGTATACCAACCTGTAGGCAGTGACAAGTACCGTATGTAATGCCACCAGCCAACTTCATTCCAATGTCACAACTATCAGAGAACTTCATCAGTAAGTACCTCAGGCTGGCAGAGCTTCCGGAAAGTGCATTACGCACTTTTGTTCCCCCATCCCCTTCTGATCCTCTTGCTTCATTTCAGACCTCTGGTTCCTTGCCATTTTCAATGGTAAGACTTGACAGTTATAACTTGCTGCAGAATCACATTTTGCCCACATTATTTTTCAGATGAAAATTTTTCCCATCAAGACCAATTTAATTCCTTAACAATTTTCATTTGAAACCAGTTAAAGTAAGGTGTGAAGATTATGTGGATCACATGTGTAAAGCCTCATGATTGTATGATCATGTTCAATCAACAGTTTGAGCCTAATTTAGTCTATCATGAACTAGGGCATACTCACTCTGATTGGGGTGACTGCCTCAACTGTTAATATTCCTCAGACTGAATGAAGTGGATATGGAGCATGCCAGTATTTCCACTTGAACTTAGTATGTTTCAACTTATTAGAGTGTGGAACTGTTCTCAACTTTTGTTACTACATCATTAATACATATGTTCACTAAAGTGATTTGTTCATGTGTTTATTCAACACTCAGAGTACTGTTGCATGAATAGTTGGTATCTGCTTGAGATATCATATGGATGTGCCTTCAGAATCAGTTAAGCCTCCATCCTCAGTCTCATATCAGGTGACATCAGAAGGATTGCAGCTGCCATACAAAATGTGAAGATGTTGGCTTATTGTATTTAAGTGTTCTGTGCATGAGATCTGTGTTAGTGCTAATATGTTTGAGTACTAACTATAGCACATTTGAGTAATTTGGCAAGAACATAAGGAAGCTCATTTAAATAATTCTCATTTGAATAATTTGGCAAGAACATAAGTTAGCTTATTTAAATAATTTGGCCTCCAGGAACACTTTTGGAACACTTGCTTAACACTTGATGCACAAGTATTCATTGTAACTGTTCGAGCACTTGGAAGTGTTTGAGCACTTATAAGTGTTCGAGCACTTATAAGTGTTCGAGCACTTATCTTCTGTAAATAAATTAGAGCACTTATCACCGAAGACTAAGCGAGCACTAATATCAAACAAGTGTTCATTGCAAGTGTTCTGATTAAGTGTTCATTGTAAGTGTTCGAGCACTTAGCTCATTTAAATAATTCGGCCCGTGGGAGCACTTATCGAGCACTTATGGAACACTACTGGAACACTTATGGAACACTACTGGAACACTTATGGAACACTTACAGCTTGTGTTGTGTGATATGGAGTATAAGTGCTCAGAGAAGTGTTCGAACACTAGTGCTGAAGACTTACGGAACACTAAGGGAACACCTATTTTTTCTGTAAGGGCAGAGACATGTCCCTCCTCTACACAAAGATTGCACCGCACCTCGTTGGGACACTCTGCCTTGTCATGCCCCACCTGCAGGCACTTGCCACAACGTCTATTGGGACAAGAACTGGCTTCGTGTCCCTCTTGTCCACACTTGAAACAGGTGCGGGGCTGCCCGAAGTACCTTATGTGGGCCTTCGAACCCCCTATGAAGAGGAAGGACGGAATGTCCCTGTCCAATTCCATACGGCACTACCTCTTTCCATTAAATATGCCGGCCAACTCGCCCGAACCATATTTGCACCACCGCATGTCAGAGACAGTTCCGTATTGGCTCAGAACCCTCGCAACCAGGCGCTGGTCGACCTCAAAATTCAGGTATAACACTGTCACCGTCACAGAGCGATCATATGGGGTGACAATGAGCCCCTCTGCCCCCTTCAGGCAAGACACACCTTTAACACGGGCAGCATCAGACCTGAACTTTAGGTCATATGTGTTGCGGGCAGCAAGCGCCTGCAACATCTCTATCTCTTTAACTTGTATCCCCTTATTCTTTAACACAGTAAACGCCTGCGGGGGAGAGACGCTCGCCCCGGACGAAAACTCCAACTTAACAATTGTGCTATCCCGACCTCCGGGCATAGCAGCAGTTGTGTGGCTCGAGGCCACGGGATAAAAAGGAAAAAAACCTCAGAACTAGTTTTACAAGGGACAAAAATTAGGATGAAGTAACAAAAACACAAGCAACACAGAATTAAGGCGTGGTCGCAAACAAATGAACACGACCAGACCTACTTATCAACTAAAACACAAGCACGCTATAAGGTGTTTTATACACAATCGCAATATATAGTACAGCTATCACACAGTGATACAAGTTGAGCACGGTAAAACGACGAGAGCTCGACGTGTGCTTTTTAAGTGCATCGAAACGGCACATACAAACAAAAAACAAAAACTCAAACCGGATCGGACAGGAACATAAAGGCAAAACTATCCACACACCACCAAATCAAACAGAAAATTATGTTCATTACAACAATAGAACCACACACACACACACACACACACACTGACAACCCAATGCCCCACAAACCAACCTCCCCGAGAGCTCGACGAAAACACGTCTGCTCTCGTCGAAGACCTGAACTGGTGGATTCTGTTTGTTGGCGGTGGCAAAGACTCTTTCGTTTCCTTTGCTGGGTGTGGATGGTGAGAGCATGTTGGCGATTCTGTGGGTGGTTGTTGGTTGCGTTTTGCCCGGTCTGGTGTGGGTTTTTTGTTCCTCAGTGCCCTTTTCTATGTACTTAAAAAGCTCCATAGCCTTGACTATTTAGCAAGGAATCCTTTCTTTTTAAGTACGCAGAAACGGGCACTAGAAACAAAGGGCGAGAACCCAAACCGGACCGGGCAAAAACGCAACAGCAAAACTATTTACATGCACCTACAAACATAAAATTGTGTTACTATGAACAAAGGACTATATACAAAGGTTAATTACATAAGACAATTTACAAATTTATTCACGCAAAATTACAGGTTAGCAGCTTTTTAAGTACATAGAAACAGGCACTGAGAAACAAAACCCAAACCGAAATTTCTGTGTTAACTTTGCATAAATCCATCCCGAACCCAAGCCAGTTAAACAGGACTATTTACAATCTCACTAGGCAAAACTATTTACGTACCCATTTACATTAACAGAAGAGTGTTCAGGTTGAGTCTGTACAATGCTTTTTTCTAACTATGGGTGCTCCTTACGTGCTCGGGAACGGACGTGCTCCGGAACAAAAACACCTAACGTGTCATAAAACACAAGGACAACTATATACACTAGGCCAGCAACAAATTTTTATGTGGCCAACCCCACTATTTACAATATTAACAAGGTGATGTGCTTTTCACATACTTGTAGCCGGACGGACCTAATGTGGAACAATGGCAAACCTATTTACACTGAACTAACAAACTTTATAGCATGCATCAGCACAGATACAGACAGAACAGAAACCCAAAAGAAAACCGGGCACATACCATTCACACCAAATGATCTGGCTGGGACCTTATCTTTTTAATCCGTGGGCTCGGTACGGGCGTCCCAGAGTGATGGGTTCCCCTGTCTAACACCTCCCCCGAGGCCGACCTATTCAGTGCAGGCTCTGGCCCCTCCCCCGCACACAAATCAAACCAACCCTCCCCCGAAGGTGGATCATTTGGAGGAGGCTCTGAGGCAGGCTCCCCGCCATCCGACATTGCCGAGTCTGAGGACAGATCGAGGTCCTCCTTTACTGTCGTTATTTCAACTTGAATAGGTGTCGTTGCTAAGGGTGGCGGAGAGTCTACCTCAGGAGTTCCAGTACCTCCCTCACACTGCTTGGAGGCAAGGAAGTCCTGTTCCACCTCAAGTGCCGCCTCTTCTAATTCCTGAGTTGAATACTGCGGGCCTGTTTGCGAGGGTTCAGGTGCCGACCCCACATCCGCACTGACATGAGCAGAGTACGATGTGGGGCAGGCACCAAACACATGTCCCTCCTCCCCACAGAGGTTGCACCGTACCTCGTTGGGACACTCTGCCTTGCCGTGCCCCAACTGCAAGCATTTCCCACATCGTCTGTTGGGACACGACATGGCTTCGTGCCCCTGCTCTCCACATCTAAAACAGGTACGGGGCTGACAAAAGTACCTAATGTGGGCCTTGGAACCCCCTATGAAGAGGAAGGATGGAATGTCCCTCACCAGTTCCATACGGAACTGTCTCTTGCCATTAAATATACCTTTCAACTCACCCCCCGTATATTTACACCACCACATTTCGGAGACAGTTCCGTACTGACTAAGAACCCTCGCAACCAGGCGCTGATCGACCTCGAAGGGAAGGTAAAGCACTGTCACCGTCACAGAGCCATCATATGGGGTGACAGTGAGCCCTTCTACCCCCTTCAGGCATGACACACCCTTAACACGGGCAGCATCAGACTTAAACTTAAGGTCATACGTGTTTCGGGCCTCAAGCGCCTGCAACATCTCTATTTCTTTAATTTCGACACCATTGTCTTTTAACACAGTAAACGCCTGTGGGGGAGGGACACTCACCCCAGACGAAAACTCCAACTTAACAATTGTGCTATCCCGACTTCCCGGCATAGCACCAGTTTGTGTGGCTCGAGGCCACGAAAGGAGAAAAAAACCTCAACTAGTTTTACAAAGGACAAAAAAGAGGATGAAGTAAGAAAAACACAAGCTACACAGAAACAAAGCGCGGTCGCAAACAAATGGACACGACCAGACCTACTTATCAACTACAACACAAGCACGCTATAAGGTTTTATGCACAACTGCAATAAGTAGAACAGCTATCACACAGTGATAAGGTTGAGCACGGCAAAGCGACGAGAGCTCGACGAAACACGTCTGCTCTCGTCAAAGACCTGAACTGAACTGAACAAGGAATCCAATAGGGCTTTGAATTCCATCTTTATGTCGATGTGCCAACACGTACATCGATCATCTGTGAATACATAAGATCTTGTTTAAAGGTTTCAAAGTTTGTTAAGACTTGGTGAGCCCTGCATGGTGACTTTTTCAAAGCCTAACTTAAAAGTAATCCACATGCAAAGTCAACATAGTATCCCTACTTTCTACCTTGCAATGTAGTGTTTAAATTAACAATAAACTACCAGCAAGAGACACCTTGGAAAGTTCACTTCAGAGTAAATTGACCTACAAAATTTTCATTTTCACACAATAATATCGGTCGTCTTTGTACCTTCGAATATATGTATATAGTATACATACCATTCGGGCCAAATGTTAATCATTTATTGTTTTCTACGGATCAGTCCAAATGTTAACATGTTTGTATCAGTATTTTAATCAGCAATGATAATAAAATTTAAAAAAAAAAGTGACGACATGGTAAGATTAATAAATGAAGATTCCCATCAAATTTTGAACATTAATACCGCATATCTGAAAAGTTATAAGCGTTAAAAGAATGGTTACGATATTTCGCACAATGGAGATATACTTCAGAAGGCTTATATACGCTCTAAAAATTCGCATCATTTGCTTCAAAATATTTCCATG